>JACJUY010003251.1:52216-89660 GCA_014220935.1 Platorchestia sp. MABIK | reverse complement strand
CTTGAGGTGCTGGAACGCCCTTGAGGTGCTGGAACGCCCTTGAGGTGCTGGAACGCCCTTGAGGTGCTGGAACGCCCTTGAGGTGCTGGAACGCCCTTGAGGTGCTGGAACGCCCTTGAGGTGCTGGAACGCCCTTGACGTGCTGGAACCTTAAATACTCGGGAAACGCCTGAAACTGAAAAATACCTAGCTTTCTAGTGATGATGACCTTGATTGTACTGAGATATGAATAGAATTCTGAATACCCTAAATTAGCTTTTAACGATCCAAATTTTTGCTTCCACAGGCATTATTACCGCCGTCATTAGACTGGCATTGACATCAAGTTGTCACCGACATCAGAATATTTTTAACTGTCTCGTTGTAGAAAACTTCAAACAGTACTCAGTGGTACAGATTCGACGTAAAGCAAAATGTATTACAGCTATTAACTGCAGTAGATATTTAAATTCATGTAAACAATCACGCCATTTCAGTATTTCAGAAATACTTCCTCCATGCGTAGTTCTTGTTGAGCTCCGCTACTCTATAAACTAGTGATTATCGAAATGAAAATTGCAATAATGTTTGTCTCACAGTGCGTGTTTTGCTCCACAGAATGTGTGCTGGAAGACACGACGCGAGAAGATAGCGCAATAAGACTCGACCATTTAATGGCGATCGAACAGAGGCTTGAAGACGCCATGGCGGAGACATTGTTTAGTCCTCTTTGTAAAGTGTGTCTCAATCTTCTGTTGGACCAGGTGAGTCGTAGAAACTATGAATTGAAATTACGTTGAAAGATTTCTGATGAATGGCAGATAAAAGGAGTAATTGCCTCACGACAGGGGATTGTATTATCTTCGGGAGTTGTAAGCATTATTTTATGTAATAGGGATGAAGCTTGTTTTTATGGTAATTGGCGCTCTCAGGAGGAAGATGTGAGGTAGCTGAAGGTTAGGTAGGTCATCCCTTATATTTAAATAGAATGAGTTTTTTACTAGAAATGCAGTCCGCTTTTCTGAATCTATTACTTTTTCTTCAGCTCTATCTGGTTTCATGAATTTGATCCATAACTTGTTCTCTGTACCTCCTCAGGGGGCTATAACTAGTGTGTGTATCTTTGGGAATTAGCCCTCCCAGGGGGAAAATGTAAGGGCCCGAGCTGAGAGTTAGGCAGGCCTTCTTTTTGTTGAAATCAAATGTTTTTTTATGTTTAGGACCATCTTTTTCTCGGTTCACTGCTGTCCTGTTTTTCAGCACCTACTACTTTCTTCTTCAACTTTGATCTTGTTTCATAAACTTCTTTCTCAACTTACTGTTTCTATGCCCTTTCTGCATAGATTCCTCGTTCCCTTAATTCCATATTAAATGGTGCCTTCCTCCTTCCTCTCTTTGGATCGCATTTGTTGCGGATAGGGAGTCTTAAACTAACTAATAATCTAATCTTGTTCTCTGTACACACTGGTTTTGTAGGTTGAACTCACGCTTTGCATTGATTTCACGCGCCCTTAACCCCATACTAGGCACCATCCTCTCTTTGGAACACTTTCGTTGTGGTTAGGGAGTCTTATGCTGACCTAATTATCTAATCCACAGTCTATCAAACTGGCTACTGAGTTTCGATCTTCAAGACTGGCAAATTTCTGCATAACTCATCTTCGGCACATTCCCTGTAATTTGAAATTCAACGTATTGGCAAATTCGTAATAATAAACAAATTCGGTACTCCCAAAAATTTTCCAATTTGAGTGTCAATCAATCATTAAAATAAGAACGTTTCTCAGGACGCTCGCTGAATCTATGCATAAGGAGAGTTCAAATTAAAAATCCGGTGTGCATAGAAACAGGAAGTTAGGAAGCAACTTCCTGAAAACCGTAGTTGACAGAAGCAACTGATAATAATGGAATTTTTAAAATTTCGGTCATAAAACGGCCACTGCCCTTGCGGCTTGCACTACTGCCACTCGAATACCGATCAGGTGCTGGCCATCAGAGGCGCGGGGGACCAGAACAGTTCCTTCTACGGGCAGAGCTACAGACACCGCAAAATTTGCGCCCTGGACTGGAATGAGCATCTGTACCCAAGGGTATGTCGAAATTATTCAAAGGAGAATTTACTGACAAAGTTGATTTTCCGAATATTTTGGAACTATAAATGTCCAGTTTTATGTTAGTTCTTATTTTTCTCACGTGTGAGATGTTCTAGTAGTATACCAGCGGGAATGAAAGTTATACATAGGAATGTCCACTTAACAGAATGCGATGCATTACAAGTTACAGTTAAGTTTTTTCATCATTGCAGAAAGGCGGTAGAATGTTGTGCATTTTCACATGTTCAATTACTATCAGCAGTATTTTGTGGCAAAAATTTGCTCAAAATGTGTTGACAAAGTTTAGGGAAAGCTGGTATTGATTCTTTAAATTTTGCTTTCTACTGCGTGTTCTACAATGTTTTGCGCGCCCATTTGTATTATTCTACATACAGTATGCAGTGTATTTTATACGCGCTTTATTTCTCTCTTAAAATTACTTTTGTCCTTGCTAATGGATCAATTTGCTTTGACATTAAATTATTGTAATGATGAAAACGGGCCTGACCTAGGCCGCCTCATTTTTTATATTATTTCAAGACATCCATTGAGTTCAATTGGAGCATTGTTCTATTTTTAGTGTAATTTCATTTCTTCAACGTTTTAGGACGAGCACACTATTATTTTTCATCAATTGCTGTAGAAAAACAAGATAATAAAAATAAACACTCTTCATTTCAAAACTATCTTTTTGACACGGATGATATTTTTTGAGATGCATGTTAAAATCAGGTACCAAGCGAGCGATTTTTCCCTTCGATAGGCTACATAACCACGAAGACATCCTCAATTTAGTGCAAGTTTTTGCAATTGGATTCCAGCCAGTATAACAGCGTCTATTGCGGTGTACCAGTGAAAGCAGTTACACAATCGAAAGACGACTTTTCCGCTAAACGCTCGCGAAGGAGACGCACCCAAACGCAAATTTACGTAGTATCAGCTAGGGGATCCCTAGTTTAACATTGCCGATGACTACGGGAAAGCCCTTATCGTAAAATTTATCTTTTGTATTTTCTTTCAAAACATTGTCAGTTACGACCAGCACGAGGTATGGGAAACAGGCAGGTGGTATGAGTAACTTCCTCAATTCTGATTGACTGGTGGTTTGCTCCGTTCTACAAATACCCGATGGAGCTTGAATAATACTGCGCATTGACTCCAGTTAGTGAAACTGAAAATTTCCGTCATTGGGTCTGTGTGAGTAATTTGAAGGAAAAAATTATTCCTTCATTATACATTCTTATTCAATCTTTGTTTCGTTAAGTAATTCCCTGAATAAGAAATGTTAATATTAACTAATCTATAATAAAACTTTGGGAAGAGATTTCTACACCTATTTGTTTGAAAAGTATTCAAGGCCACTCTAATTAATACGACACGAGCGAAACTTAGTATTCTAGTCAAAGCGTATTTTTCGAACCGATTTTAAGTACATACCCACTACTAGCACTTATGCGTCCTTTCCTTCATTCTATCCTAACAAAACGTTTTTTCTTCTGCCTCCACCAGCGGAGCAGCTGCGCGCGAACGGCAGTGATGCTGATCTCCGAATTTCGGCTCGCCGTTCCCTTGCCCACCGCAGACAACATCCCTCCTTCCGCTTGCATTGATCGAACTTGTCATATCCGTATTGTCAAGAAAGTGTTCTTTGACGCAGTTTTCTACGCTGTGCTCCAGCAGAACCAATCGAAAGTAAGAGACAAATTTGTTTTAGAGCGACTTCTTTCAATGGCTCGACCTGCGGTACTCGTATCTTGAAGGTGACGGCAAATCAATGGAGTTTTCAGGTCATATGCTAACAGGACTTTCACCGAGAGAAGCCCACAGTTCTTATAGTTCCAAATTATTTGTTTAAAATCAATTGACAATAGGTGATAATGTGATCCCGAAATCTATGAATTGATCGATAATTCGACAAAACTGCCATTTTTTGATGACTTCAATTGTTCGTTTTTAATCTTACTACCGCATTCGGTTTTCAGATATTGAGCTTGATGACTTCTTTTATATTCTTTTGTTACCTGAGTTAATCTTTGAAGTCTTCACAGTATGAAAATCAGGGGTAAGCTACGACAGCTCAGCTTTCTCTGATAAGCCCCCGAGTTGTTTCGACTACTCGGTCATTTTTCTTGAGTTTCAAATTTTTTAGATTTCTGATGGATTCTACAAAATATCACAACCAGTTTGGATATTACTAAAGCCATACCGTGGTTCTGTGTATACGTTTTGTGATCATTGTGTAAGGTTGCTTACATTTCACAATATTGCCATCAACACAAGGCACACCAATTTCAGTAAGAAGAGCCTTGCCTGGTCCTCCAAAACTATCCGAATGAATATAAAATCTCTTTTTACATTAGCGAGTTCAAGTGAGGTTGTGCGTCCACAATTCTGCATACTGATTGTTATTGGGAATATGCATTGTTTAAACATCAGTTAATTGAGGTACAATTTTCTCAACTAACTTCAGTTTATTCTTCAGAGCGCAGAAACTGTAAACACAATTACAGGTTATCATGTGTATGTTACTATTTCCGTGTTCAGCCTCCCTATTAAAACATTTGGATTGAACCTTGGTATTGCGAGAAGTGGAATAAGGTCGTTGCCCTCAAAATCTGGTCTCTGAAATTTTCATGCACTATAATTCAGTGACATTGAGCTTCAGAACACTGGTAAATCATAGCCTGTCTTCAAAAACGAGTTCAAATAATGCAGTTCTGAGTTGGAATTCATAGTGACATGGTCTTTGACGGGAATGTCCAGCAAATGTGGGTCTAACAAAAATATTTAGTCATTTTATCGAGGTAAAGACTTAACCTTTAATTTTTTATGCTTACAAATTAAGTTATGCATCATATTTGGGTGACTAAAGCTCTGTATAGTTCAAACAAAAAAGTAAAGAGCAAAGCTAGTTTAATTTATATATTCTTAACTTTTCATTCACTTACAGCTCACCATTTGCCATGGCGAAAAATTCATTCGATCAATTGATCATTTCGAGAACTATCGCTGCTGATGCATGCAATTTATTTTTTCCTTTATCATTTTATTTCATTTATTTATTCTTTTGGATATTGTGAGGACGTAAGTTACGAGTTGATAATGCGAATTATAACTATTTCTTCGCATAATAAAAATTTATTTCTTTGAGTCGGAATTATGAAAATCGCAGTTAGATGTTCTTTGACTTTGGTATTGAGAAAGAAAAGTTGGTGCTTTTTGATGTTGATGTTAGAAAAACACACTCTGTTTAGTTGGTTAAAAGGGTCGTTTTTCCATAAGTGTTAACTTCCAAGGAAATTTCTCCTTTTTACAAGAGCGAACCGCGCTGCTTGTACACCCTCATGGAGCTGCTGCCCTTCGTACTCAAGCCTTGGTTGGTGAAGGATGGCGCCTACTACCTCCAAGTGCCCGAAGATGAGAAGCAACACGTCGATGAAATTCTCGGGATGCTTTTCTACGGAGCAGCTCTCATTTACATCATGATAAACAGGTCTGGTGGACGTTAGCTTCAGTCAATCGAGTCAGCTATGCTCACGAGGTGCAGGGGGACAACACAAAAAATTCGTCCTCAGGGGAAGCTGATGTATAAAATTGAAATAATTGTGCTTTTTAGGTACGTTGCAAAAGCATGTCTAGTCTTATCCTCATTCTTTCAACTATTAGTAATGGTTGTTTCTTAGGTTTCTGTTCAAGTTTCCCCTCAGAGGGATACAACTATTGTATCTATGGGAATTAGCGCTCCCAGGAGGACAATGTGAGGGCCCGAGCTATAGGTTAGGTAGGTTTTCTTTTCCTTAAAATAACATAGGTTTTTGTTTTGTTACGGACCAACTTTTTTTCGGTTCACTGCTGTCCTGTTTTTTCAACACCTAGTACTTTCTTCTTCAACTTTGATCTTGTTTCATAAACTTCTTTCTCATCTTACTGTTTCTATGCCCTTTCTGCATAGATTCCACGTTCCCTTAACTCCATACTAAATCGTTCCTTCGTCCTTCCTCTCTTTGGATCTCATTTGTTGAGGATAGGTAGGCTAACTAATAACTAACTAATAATCTAATCTAATCTGTTTCAAGTTTAGAAAGTCGTGTGCTTAATATGATGCATTCTACTCGATATTAAAATTGGTAATGAAATCTTCAACCAAAACATTAGTCATCATAAAAATATGACACTTCTTATCTAAACTTTCTTGCAAGCTTTTTAGAGTTCTCTGCATTTTAATATTGATTGAAATGAGAAACAATCACTATGAGCGACACGATCACAATCGGAAACACGATTTGAACCCCCAGGGGATACAACTGTTTTTAAGAATTAGCTCTCCCAGAGGGGAAGATCAGTCCTAAGATCTATGCTAGATTTGTTTTGTTTGAATAGAATAGGATTTTTATTTGTAAATGATATTTTTTCGATTCACTGCTGTCCTGTTTTCCAGCACCAACTTTTTCTTTTGCAACTAATAAAGCATTTCAACTTTCATCTAAGAGGTTTTAGTGTGGAAAGACACCTTATGCATAGATTCCCACTTCATTTAAATCCATACTAAATGGTACCTTCCTTCTTCGTCTCTTTGGAGCTTGTTCGCTGTCGTTAAAGATGCATTAACTATCTAGTCTAATCGAATCTTTAACTTCCCTAATTAATTACAAATTCTTGCACAGGATTTTAAATAACGCTCTCCGTAACTTATTTTGAAGAACTTTCCATGCCCTAATATCGGACTTCTTCGTGAATGGCGAATAAATTTAAATACTTTATAGCAGCTGTATCACCGTTAGCTTTTAACGAGCGTGCCAAAATTTGATATATTAACAGTTTATTTCATTCAACCAGTTGAATACTCTTATTTGGGGGCATTATGTTGCAATGTAGAGCTCTCTGTCGCATATCAGAGCGTGTAGAATTCCCTTGAAAAACTAATTTTACTTGAAGACTTCGAGGGTGCTAGGAAGTCCTATCACGTTCATTTTCCCCTCCTGTTTGTAGAAATTGCACAGCAGTAAAATAAAAAGTTTAAATGAAGCCTAAAACTAAGGTTGAGTTCCAACAGCTGCTGAAAAACAAACTGATCAAAGAACCTATCGTGTGTGACGCAATCATCGCATTATTTTCCTACGGAATGTCAGTTTGAGTTTTCTTCATCGCGTGTAGGCAACGTGAGGGCTCGGGATTCCACAGTGCGAACTTACAGTATGTTCGTGTGGGGGAGAAATAAACTCGGATGTAAGTCCCTATAATTGTAATTAGTAGAGGTTTGATCAAGAGTAACTGTCATAACCTCTGAGCATTAATGACTAGGCACTTGAAAAATAAATTTACGATAAGTTTGTTTGGAATTAAATTTCATTTATGTGTTCAGGGGCTCCAAGATTTGTACAACCGACGTGTTACACTAAAAAACGTTAATGGAAGTTACTGAGTGGAGATAACCCCCGGTCCATACTCTTTGTTATACTCCAAATTCCGTCAAAGCGCATTTCAAAGTCAGTTCAAAAGACGTACTTCAACGAAAAAATTCCCTGCAAAATATTGCTGCGCTCGCATGAAATCCCTTAGGACCACTGAACTGTATTTCAAACAATATTTTAGTCTCAGATTAGTTTGAACTCAAGTTCTTGCTTCGAACTTGTAGGTGTCCGTTCAAGTTATTTTGTAGGTATCTGCCTTTCACTTAATCGACAATCAAACACTATAACAGAGTGCTCAGGTTCCGAGATAAGAACTAGGTAGGCCTTCTTTTTGTTGGATTGAAAATTTTTTTTTTGTTAAAGGACCACCTTTTTTCGGTCAACTGCTGTCCTGTTTTTCAGCACCTCTGACTTTCTTAATCAACTTATATCTTGTTTCATAACCTTCCTTCGTATCTTACTGTTTCTATGCGCACGGGATCTTTTGCGGGAACACCCTTTGTGTACAGATTTCACGTTCTTTTATCTCCATACTAAATGCTGCCTTCATCCTTCCTCTCTTTGAAAATCCTGGTTGTGGTAAGGGAGGGTAAAACTAACTTAAAATGAATCAACAGAGTGCTCCCAGAACCGCCATCAGCGGGCGGCAGCAGACTGCCACACGCCCACCAAGTGAGCTACCTCAACGCCCGCTACTACCTCGGCCTGGCCATGCACTACCTGCAGCAGCAAGAAGTGGCGGCGGCAGTCGTGAGGGCCGCTTTCAACTTCAACATGTGCCAAATTCGATGCCTCATCAATGGTAAGAACTTTGTAGGTTGTGCTTTCCCATTTATAGTCATTAGATCATTGTTTTACCCTCGTATTACAGTTTGCATGAAATTCGAAACTTTGGATGAGAATATTTTGTCAAAAATACTCGAAAAAAATGTATATCATAGTAACTGTTATTAAATAGTCTGCAATTCGTTCCTTCTACGAATTCTCCAAACTAGTTTCACCCATTTTTCAGTCCGTTACTGAAAATTTACCGTCCTTTTCAAGTGGAAGGGTGAAACACTAAAGATTGATCGGAATGCTCGAAAATTTGAGTCAATACTATAATAGCAGATGTTGCTTTGCGCTAAACTGAAGTCAAACAATGTCTACATGAATTGTTACGTCTCAATTATTCCTTGCAGGTGGATGCAACTATTATATCTATGGAAATTAGAGCTCCCAGGAGAATGATGAGAGGTCCCGAGCTAAAGTGTTGAGTAGGCCTTCTTTCTGTTGAAACAACACAAGCATTTTTTGTGCAAATTACATTTTTTCGGTCCACTTCTGTCATATATTTCAACATCTACTACTTTGATCTTCAACTGCAATATTTTTTCGTAAAATTACCTCTTAACTTACAATTTATATACGCAGTTAACATGGTGTGGACACATACCGTGTGTATAGATTCCTAGCTCCCTTAGCTCCTTGCCAAGTGGCGTCTTTCACCTTCCTCTTGAGAGCACCTTTTTTGCGGTTCGGGAGTCTTAAACTAACTTTTCTTCCAATCTAATCAACGGCTCATCGATCAGAATATCTTCGCAAGAATAAAGGTTCAATAAACGAACTTACATTTCCAAGAAAAACTATTCTCTAGGTTTAGAAATTCAATGGATTTTCTAACTTAAGAGAAACTCTCCTTGCATAAATAAAGGTTTAATAAACGTACTTACGTTTTCTAAAAAAAATTAATTCTCTAGATGTAAACAGTAAGTGGACCATGTATCTTCAGAGAAAATAGTTCGCCAGCCGGGACTGTTCAGCCGCAGCACCGCCATACTGAGCGGCCTCTACCTGCTGCTGTTGCCGCTGCTGTGGGAGCTCTGCATCCTGGAGGGCGGGCCTGACGCGCGCGTCGGGCCATGCCACTGTAGGTGTTGAGCTCAGTATTGAGTATTGCATTGGTATATTGACAGTATTGAGTGCTGAGTATTGAGTTATTCATTAGTGTTGACAGTATTGAGTATTGCATTTTTATGTTAACAGTATTGAGCGCTGAGCATTGAGTGTTGCCTTAGTGTATTGACAGTATTGAGCCTTGATGGTGTATTGAGGGTGTGGAGTGCCGTATTAGTGTATTGAGGGTGTGGAGTACCGTATTAGTGTATTGAGGGTGTTGAGTGCCGTGTTAGTGTATTGAGGGTGTTGAGTGCCGTATTAGTGTATTGAGGGTGTTGAGTACCGTGTTAGTGTATTGGGGGTGTTGAGTGCCGTGTTAGTGTATTGGGGGTGTTGAGTGCCGTGTTAGTGTATTGGGGGTGTTGAGTGCCGTGTTAGTGTATTGGGGGTGTTGAGTGCCGTATTAGTGTATTGAGTGCCGTATTAGTGTATTGAGTGCCGTATTAGTGTATTGAGTGCCGTATTAGTGTATTGAGTGCCGTATTAGTGTATTGAGTGCCGTATTAGTGTATTGAGTGCCGTATTAGTGTATTGAGGGTGTTGAGTGCCGTGTTAGTGTATTGAGGGTGTGGATTACGGAGTATTTAGTATCACATTTGGGTATTGACAGTATTTAGTATCACATTAGGGTATTGACCGTATTGAGCACTGATTATCATGTAATTGTATTGACAGTATTGAGCACTGATTATCATGTAATTGTATTGACAGTATTGAGCACTGATTATCATGTAATTGTATTGACAGTATTGATTAATGAACACCGAGGATTAGGAATGGTCGTATCAGTATGCTGAAGTATACGAATATCGGATGAAAGGTATGACTGTGTTGAGTACTGAGGATGTGTTAAAGGAATGAAAGAAGGCCCTGCGGAAAAGCGTGTTGCTTAACATCTCTTAGTTCAGTTGGTCTTATCAAATTCTTCAAGTTCTTCCACCCATGACTTTTTTCATAGATGGTCACCAACCTCATAAATTAATTTGTTCATATTGGTTCATGGGCATCGACTTGAAGCATCGAAGATTTCTAACTCAAGTCCATTCTTGAGGAAAATCATTTTTCTTTAATCGAATGTTCATTAGGAATTAAAAACCTACGAGCAGTGTTCCTCGTTTTAAATTCCTAAGTCCATTCTTTTTCCCAAGATCTCCAAGTCGCCATTACGACGGTGCACCTCCCATTGCCCTTGCATGTGATGCACACCAAGTGCACCAAGGATGACTATCAGGTCTACTGCTGTATCTTGGACCACGTCGAGAAAGACTTGAACTTCAAGGTCGGGCAAACGCTGGTGCTGTTGCCCCACTGCAAGGATCTTTTCACCATCCCGCCCCTCTACAGTCCTTCGGCTCACAGGTGGAGATGAAGATGTGTCATTACCGACTTTCTTGCAAAATTTTGTTATGAAGCTGTAAAAGTTGGAAGCAAACTATAGATCATACAGTAACACATAGCGACGCTTGCATGCCTGTGCACTTTACCTAGGTAACTGTTTATTAGAACTCTTATTATAGAGGAACTTCTTATATTCTTCCTGACTTCTTCTGCACTCGTTAATTTGTACAACATGGACGAGAATCTTCAGCAAACGAAACTTTTGAAAGAGTCTGTTTACATTATGAAATCAGAGGAAGTTTTTGAACTAGCCGAGCGAATATTTCAAGCGAGTTATCAAAGATCATCAATCGTTGTAGTCTCGGTGACTGATTGAATTCTACACTAATTTCACATCAGATATAAAGAACTCATAGTAACCTGAAAACTAAATTAGTTAAAATAATTCACTATCAGTTAAAAAACTCCATAAAACAGTTTCCCGATAAAACCTTGACAATTTCTTTCAATTGATGTCCAAGCACCCTAACTTGTGGGCAGTCATTAATGGTAGTTCGGAAAAATAATTGTAAAGGTGAGCATCATATCAATAAAATTTGAAACTTTCAAATTTCTATTTTTATCTAATTTTTTCAAATGCTTTTTTGCTCACGTAGCTTACATTTTTAATACAGCAAAAAATGTGAGAGGAACAGGCTGGGCCAAACTGTCCTTGAAACAATGCAAATTTTTCAGTTTCAGTCCAGAAGTTTTGAGTGAGTGAAATACGCGAATTTTATGTAGCTGAAAACGTAATATGATTCCGCTAACCGCTTCATTAGACTTCCTTGCAGACTTGAATTTAAACCACTCCTTCTACCTTACTAAAGTAAATGCTTCAGATGTTTCCAACTGCATTAAAAAACCAACGAACAAATCGTGTGAAAATAATACATTTACAGGTAAAATTTTTGAATACATAGCTCCTCTAGTTTCACCTATTCTTGCCGACATCATTACCTAGTTCTTTTCTTCGATCATTATTTCTAATTCATTATAAGTTGATAAAGTTACTTTAATCGTTAAGAGCAATCACACAACTTGCAATAGGAATTACACATAAATATCTAAATCGCCGACCTCTTGAAACATTTAAAAAAATTAGTGTAGAAAAAACTAATTTCATCGCAAGTGTAATTCCAGTATCTATAAGTAATATGGCTCACTATCCCAAAAATCAATGACACAAGGCATGTTAAATCGACACTTTATCGTTTCAAGTACTGACGAGAGAAACCTAGCACTACCTATTTTAGTTCGCTTTCAAGGAGCGTTTGATTGAGTAAATTAAAACAAACTTTTCTCTCAGCTATACAATATGACACAACAGGTTTTCCTTACGATTTGTTAAACTCCTACCTCTCAAGCCTTATTATATGTAGTAAAAGGACATTCTTCTTTAAAAGCTGCAAAACATGACTCATATAAAAGTCCCTCAAGGATCAGTGTCCGTGCCTCTTCTATTTTCTTATGAACGACATCGTGAAATCAACATCTTTTTCAAATTCTCACTGTTTGTGAATGACAGCACATTATCCTTAAGTTTCTCCCTGTAAACACAAAGAACATTGAGAATCGAATGGATCAAAAAATAAAAAGTTTCACTCTGGCTCGTTTAGCCAACAAAATCAGGATGAATATTAACAGGTCTAGGTATAGACTATTCTCTTAGAAAAAAATACCTGTCCCTAATATTTTATGAACGGTAAAAATTTCAGAAGACTGACTGTTGCAAATTTATGGGAATAATATTAGATACTGTAAAAAGAAACCCTTCAAAAAATAATTTCAACCATGAATCAAGTTGTTCAAAGCCATCGAAATTAAGAACGAAGTCAAGCGTATCCTACCAGAAGAAGCACTAAAAATCCT
Source organism: Platorchestia sp. MABIK (assembly GCA_014220935.1). Classification (NCBI taxonomy): domain Eukaryota; kingdom Metazoa; phylum Arthropoda; class Malacostraca; order Amphipoda; family Talitridae; genus Platorchestia; species Platorchestia sp. MABIK. Next base: position 76,990 of record JACJUY010003251.1, on the reverse strand, counting down.
TTGAAGCGCGCTGATCCATCCGTTCGTTCAGTGCGGTTTAAGAGCCTGGCATGGCAAGTACAAAATTAAAACTTATAAAATATTCACATTGCAAAAAAAGTTTATTAGAGCCATCTCTACCTTAAAATACAACAATCGCGCAGATGATTCATTCAAGAAGTTATGAACTCTCGAACGGCAAGAATACTATCTGTTTTCTTTCGAAAGTTTCATGCTCAGAGTGCTAACGATAATTTGACTTTCGACATTAGATTTACGCTCAAACTGACTACCATGATTACTTCATATGAAATATAAATAAGCTCAAACTTTCTTATTAATTCAATGCAAGATCTCAAAATAACTTTCTTTTGGCTAGTACCTACCAAACTCTGGAATTCTATGCCTCTTGATTATAGCGATACCTCCACCTACTTGGCCTTCAAAATTAGGCTTCAAACGAAATAGTTCTCCAACTACTTTTAATCCAAAACGGGCTTTCAACTAGTGTTGCCGATTTCGTAGTTGTAAGTTGAGCTACCGTTGATGAGTTTAGTACCGAGGTATCTTATCTTGCATTCGTTCCTTTCTCTCTCGTGAGAGAGGCCGGTATACCGTGCAACCGACGTACTGCACGAGTGTTTTCGTTTTACTTCTTCGATCTCATTTCACCTATTCGTTACACGAGGCGTTTGCATCTTTTTTGCCATCGTAGAGAGCCGTGCCTGGAGAGGAGCTGCAATTTTTAGACTATGTCATACAACGCTATAGAAGCTTTGAAGCTTATGAAATATATTATCTTGAACTGAGTAAAAACAAAAGATAACCTCGAATTAATAAGTAAATGACACAAATTGGTCATAGACGAACCTCATTTCACGTCATAAATCTGTGCCTTCATATAAGCGAGATCTAACGCAGACACGCACTGAGGTGATTTTTTGTTACATTCACTCGTGCGTCACGGAGGTCACACTTCGTAGATTTTAGTTTGTTTTTAAGCCTGTTGCAAATTATAAATCTCATTCAAAAGCCATCAACTCATTTTTTCTGACATTGCAGAATAGACCTAGAGAGTTGGAGGGACAACGAAGACATGTTCCCGGGCGATGCGAGTTGGAACGCCGAGCGGCCTCACATGCCGAGCAGGAAGTCGAGTGGCGCCTACATGAAAGTCGAGCAACACATCGAGGACGCAGAAAGGGTCGAGCAAAACATGTCCACTTTCTACACTGCTCGACTATTCGAAGAGCTCACTAAGCACTTCTGCGACTTTGATGATGACTTTGTTGGAGATCCGTACTTGCTTGAAGGTTCCAAGAGCATGGACGATATTTTTGATTCCAATGAAATTCGCGAGGAATGCAATTGTAAGGGGAAACACGCTTTAGGTAAAAATCTTGGGAAATGCAAGAGGGCTGCGAGTGAAAGAAGAGCAGCAGGCAAAGACAAAGCTTCAAGTGAGGGAACAGCACCTCGCATCGATGGAGCAGACGTCAGTAGTGTTAACGACATCCACCAGCTTGCTCAGCTTGGCGTGTCTGTTGTCGAAGGATTATGTCTCGAAATAGGCCGGCACGATTTGGACTTAGAGGAAGAGGAGCATATTGTCCTGCAGACACCTTATAAGCTGTGAGTAAAACTTGGATTCGTACCGATTTTGAGGGAGTCCTAATTAATTCACTTATTGATCGATTTCCTCTCCTCAGTGTTGACCCAGCTACTCATCACAGAATCAGCAGCACTTGTTTCGAGTCTGTCGTGGGTTTCAATTATGGTTAGGTCTCATCTTTTCGTCATTACTTCTCTCTCGGGAGGTATGCTTTGCAGTATGGAACGTACAACTGACCTCCTGCACGCGAGTATTTGAATAATTCATTTTCATACTATATAGTGTACACAGCGCGTCGGAAATGACGGGATAATTAGCACTCACGAGGGGACTATGTGAGGGCCCGAGCTTAACGTTAGGTAGGCTTCCTTTTTGTACAAATAGAATAGGTTTTGTTTTGTTACGGACCATCTTTTTTCGGTTCACTGCTATCCTGTTTTTCAGCACCTACTACTTTCTTCAACTTTTTCTTGTTTCATGAACTTCTTTCTTAGCTTACTGTTTCTGTGCACCTTGTGCATAGATTCCACGTTCCCTCAACTCCGTACTAAATGGTGCCTTCTTCCTTCCTCTCTTGGAACATCTTTGTCGTGTTTAAGGGAGGCTAAAACTTTCTTATATAATAATAAAAAAAGACGGGATTCGATATTTTCCTTAAGGAGCCCATTCATGACACATGCCTCCAACTCAGTGCGCAAACCCCAACTCGTGCCAATTTGCGTCGTGAGTAGGCACGCTGATGCTCCAACTCAAGCCCAATTTCTAGGCATGAGTTGGAGTTGGAGCAGATCATATTTTCCTGATATTTTGTGGGCGGAGCCCACGGCTTGGGCTGCCGGCTGACCCGTGAGTGGGCTCGAAATACCCAACTGTTTTCGTCGTTTTTTGCTCTTTTATTCTAGTTAAATAATACTGCTTATATAGAACTACATAGCTATAATACCTTTGTGTCGCATTTGACACATTTCAGTTTTGTAAAGTTAAAGTGTTAACCAGTATTCTGTCATGAAAAAATGGCAACCACTATAATTTGCGCTCCAATTATCTACTTGTGAGGCAATGGTCTCTTCTTTACCAACATTAATCAACAAAAAGGATTCTAAAGCTTTCCTCAAAGAATTATGGAGGTTTACCAAAGCTACCCGTGCCTCTGGCGTATTAAAAGCTCGCAATATTCAAATGAACAAATAAAAAACGCAGCGTATGAAGTGTTAGGTAATAAATACAAAGAGGTGAATCCCGATGCCATGAGGGAGGATTTAGTGAAAAAAGGCGCAATGAAAAGGGCGTTCATGGAGTAAAATGCTTTTCTCATCATGGTATCCTGTCTTATCATGTGTGGTGCTGCCAAACAATGAAGCTCCGAATAAGTTGAGTGATCCATCCACAAATAATTCCTGTAATCTTTGGGCTCTAATCTGAGTTCCTCTAATAATTGATTATAAGAAAACGTGTGCTTATTTATAAGCAATGGCTTGCACCACTTCGACTTTTTTGCGCTTTCTGACAGCAGCTGAAAAACGGCGATGTCCAATAGATCGTCCGAGTCGAGATCTGACATCCAGAATTGTAGCGCAACTGAGAGATTGGGTTTGTACCGTGAGTTGGGAAGCAGGTTTGCGCAAGTCGCAGCTCCAACCTTGTCTGTACTCGAGTTGGAGTTGGCGGCATGTGCCATGAATGGGCCCCCTTATATAAATCCAAGTGTGGATGACAAACAAATATATCCATCCTAATAGTACCCGCTATTTAAATATTCTAATTCTTGTACACTGGCAAAACTCGTATCACAGATACAGTCGAAATGTTTTCGTCTAGTGCCTCCCAGCGTGCTGAACCGAACGAGACGCCCAAATTTTTCCCCTGAAACGCGGTAGAGGAAACAAGGTAGGGTCATTTCTATGGGGAAAAATACACTTCTTCTTGTTCGGCTAGCCAATAAAATGCTTTATTTCAAACAAACTTCATGACGTCACCAAAACGACATGTCGTTAGGCCAATAGTGAAGACGTACTTGGGGGTAGCAGTGCTACCAGAAGCAATTTGAGCGCTACCATTGATTCGTTGCCGTGACGTCAGCAAACCCACACAGCCGACGGAAAAAGACTGGTTTGACCTTACCTTGCTTCCTCTACCGTGCCCTGAAATATGGTGCCATTTTGAACTCTAACTCCACCGAGCTTCTCGGTAATAATCGTCTGATGGAGCAGCAAAAATAGAAGTTATGCCTCTGATGCAATTTCAATAATTGTTTTCTTTCACGTAAGGTTAATGGCCAATTGTGGCAAGATTTATTCCCGGACCATTATAAAAGGTAGAGAATGACTTTTTAAATCATCCCCAAAGTTTGAATTTTTGTTGATAACATAGAATCACTCACAAGCAAGCTGACCCTTATTCATATCGTAGCTATAACACTGTTACTTTTATTTCAACATTGATGTTAGCTTTGAAAACAATTTCTTTTAGATGAAATAAAACCAATCTAATCAAACATTTTATATTCTATTCTAACCAACTCAAAACCTCAACCAATCCGGTCAGTTTCAGCATGAAAAGCAGCACATTTATTATGATAGAATAAACTTTTTTTTTAATCCTTTCGCCAAAACATTGTTAAAACGAAATATCGGTAAAAATAAATAAGTTCTCATCGCTCACCCATTCCATTCGATGGCTATAACAATGTATTGTAATAATTACAATTGAAAAATTCAGTGAACCACTTCGTTTGTTAACGGCCTTAACTTTCCATTGCAGAGCTAACGACGGTAAAGTGAAAAAATCCAAGGTAATTTCATCCTGCATTCGCGTGCTCGCCTACACCCGCTGCCCGGAGAGCAGCTCCAACGGAGTGCTGCACCTCACCCTTGCCTTGGCTGACTTGGAGCAAGTCTTCAACAGGGGAGCCGTAACTACCATGCTAAGAGGAACCATGAAATTCCCTTCCAGCTTTAAGTTTTGATAGCGCTGATCACCGCAATAATGGAAGAAACCTTTAGCCTTTTGGTACTGATTTCTAAATGAGAAACCATGAACAGCCTTGGGGTTACAACGTTTCCCCTACGAACGCTGTGATTTAGTATAAAGGTTTGTTCAAAGTTAAGGAATAGTTCACATTACAGTGCACTGACGTTCTTCAGTACGAGGTACGAAAAGTTCTATCGGTTGTAGTTGTTTGTGGCTCTTCTCCCAGCTGCAAAATGTGTTCAAGCTTACGTTCAATACTTAAATGTTACTTGTGTTTGTTTGTAGTTAGCGCAGCCGTTTTTTGAACTCTGAATTTATTCTCGCGAGTCATAGGAAATTTATAAAATTAAAATTACCTCTTTTTTAATGTTTAATAAATAACATGGGTGTACATGTCATAGTACTGCCCTATTCCTTCGGTTCGTTGAATCGCTATTTTGTTCGTGTTATGTGGGAGAAGTATGTTGTTGGTTGTTACTACTCTTTATTTTGTTGAATCATAAATTTGTTTTGTCCTGCTAATCTTCTGGAACCTTTAAGTTTGTCTTTTGATATTCTATGGCTTTCGAATTGTTTGTTCCTGATGTTACTCTGTTCGCTTGAGAAAGTATATTCGTTTCGTATGACGATGTGATCCTTTCGATTATGTTGAATGAAAACTAGTTTATATAAAATATCGAATCAAGTTTGGCCATTGGAAGGCAAGCAATCCTTCAGTAACAGTTTTTTTACTTAGGTAATAAAATACAGAAATGAAGTGCCCATATATGTTCCCTTAAAGCAAGCAGTACTGGAAGAAAGGTAGACAAGTAATTTTTGAGTAAAATCTATAAATAATTTGTTTTCATTATCTTTGAATAATTTGTTTTCATTATCTTTGAATAATTTGTTTTCATTATCTTTGAATAATTTTTCATTATCTTTGAATGAACAAATTACAGGAAACGAATTAGAGAAAAAGTTCTACAATCTTCGCCGTACACTAAGATTAATGACCATAAAAGGTAAAAGTCATCCCTCAGTCTCATGTATAATTTCTAAGGTAAAATAGGTATAGCTTGTTCAGAACGTTTGGAAGCCCGTAAACGACCCAGAATAAACATGGAAAATATCCGTTTCTGCATTTGGTAGGTAATTAGGAATAACTTCATCTGAAAAGGAGTAAATTAATGAATTATATTTCCCCAGTTACGAAAGATATACGCCATGTTTTATAAATATTCTGTTGGAGTCGAAAGTGAAAGGGTCAAGTATTAATTGTTTGCTATTTTCTAATAAAGATTTGTTCCTATTGAAGAAGCTAATTTGTTTTTAATCCAAAAAAATCATCGCTGCCCTTTTATGTTTTTCATACGTTGAACGAGGTTCAAATAATTCTTTCAACGTGTTGGACCTGAAAAACAATCTGTTGATTTCTGTCATGATTTGCTCCAACATATTATTTCAAGCAAATTCTGTTATTTTACCTCCTCGTACATGGGGGTGCAGAAAGTGCGTCCATGTAAAATTTCTGGTCATTCACACACTATCCTGGAAGCTCAAGTACTGTAGTTGAAATACTGTAGTGTATGGACGACTGAATATGATCAGTCACGTATTCCTCACAGTAAGTTATAAGAATGATCGACGTACAGTTTAGTCGTCACGGCCATAGAGAGCCTTTCGGGAAATCTATCTTTCATGTTCGCTTTCAATTATCTCTTTTTTGCATTTTCTTACTTCCCCCATCCTAACTTGCCGTTTCCACACGGAGAATCCTGTGCGGAAACACATTTTGTGAATAGATTCAGTTTTTTCTATAGTCTGTTTTTAATGATTCTCTCTCTTCGCTCTCTTGAGATCGCCTGTGTTTTGGTTAGGGGGCCTTAAACTGCCTACAAAGTGATAATAACAAAGATGACCGACCCGCTTAACTGGGCGAAATTGGAGTCCCAGTTGGAAAACTCAGATATCGTATGAGCCAATTCAGATTTGGGAATCTCAGATAAAAGTGGCTGCAAGTCTGTAATTAGTCTGTTGTAATTAGTCCCATATGTCGTTTTCGGGAAACCCCTCCTTACCTCTATAGTTTCCTAAATTATATTGTGCCTTCAAATAACTAATTTAAGGATAACTCCTGTAGCATTGATCTTCTTTTAGCGTCTTGTGAAGAAAAAACTTGAATATCTGTCTTTTATCTAGTAGACGATTGGGAATAACTCCTGTTGAACAGAAGTGGATTTCTTCAATTTTGAAATATTTTCTTTCCTAGCTCTCATTGGGCAATTGAACAGATGCCTCATTTGCTCTTTAGTTTGAATGTCCTCGATGCATGAAATATCCAACTGCTGGTGATTCAAGCTCCACCTCCACGCAATGAAGAGTGTTAGATTACTTTTCTAAAGTTTAGCCTTCCCATACTCTCGACCGACCCAAAAATTACGAGGCTTGTGGAGCAAATGAATCACATTCGACCGTTTGCCTAGAACGCAATAGAAATGACACAGCTCTACACGAGTTAAAAGTCTTATGGAAGATTATATTTCTGTTCAAATACTATCACGTTGTAAATACAGAGTATTCGAAATGGGCTATCGTGCATGTTAATTATTTTTTAATATTCAGTTACGAAGATTTGATTTAGCCGTGAATTGAGTTCAGAGCTGTGAAAATTTCTGTAGTTCGATTTTGTATTGCGGTTTGTGATGCATCGTACGCGCTGTACTCACTTCGAGTAATCCACCTCTTTCCGTATAGATTTTAATGTCTCTTTAAATAAAAAGAAAATTTCTCCTAACATCACAGTACAGCAGAGTTTTATAAGTGATCCACTGAATATGGGCAAATCTTGAATTTTGTCTTGAACGAAAAATGGAGTAGCACAACGTTCACAGTGAGCTGAAATGACACAAAACTACGCACTCAAACAAATGGGCACTTGAAAGTTTCTAACTTCCATGAGGTATGAGTTTGAACGCTGAAACTTACGCACGCGACGTGCTATTTTTCTTGCTGTACACTGAACCGAATTCAAGTAATACAGATATGTGTAAAGCAAGAAAAATTACACGTCGAATGCGTACGTTTGTGTTTAAAACCATACTTCATGAAAGTTAGAAACTTTCAAGAACCCATTTGTTAAAGTGCGTTTGAACAACATTATAATTGGAGTTTAACCTTGGTCACTTCTTGCTCGGAAGTACCTTTGAATTATAACAAATCAAATTATTGATTAATCGGGTTACAGTGGCGGAGTGGTTAAGAACGCGCTCTTCCAGGAAGGTGTTGGCAGTTCGAATCCCGGCGCTGCGCAGTGATTTCTCCCTGTGGATAAAAGGAGAACTCGAGCACAATTCGCCACTCTTCACAGGTGTCAGAAATGGGTACCGGCTTGACAGGGGGAACCGTCATTGCGTCCTGGTGTGAGTTTTAAGGCAATAGAAAAACCGATGTACAAGATATGTATCAGGCTTGATTGATTGGAATAAAGCATCCTTTAAGATAAATAGTTGATGAAAGTTTCACGACAATATTATTTTTAGAGTAATCTAAATATCTGAATATCACAAGTTACGCCGAAGTTAAAAAAGCTAGGATCAGGAATACTAGCACGTAAGAGTACGGCTACACAGCTATCACATTTAGAGAAGCAGAAAGCATGCAAGGACACGTTTTACTGAAGACAAAACGCACTCGGGTAGCAAAATATCCTTGAATTCGAACTCCATGATCACAACTATGAGAAATTTTTTCTTTTGAAGGGAATTTAAATATCCACTGAGCTTGATTTTCTCCTAAATTCTCAGCCTTCAACAACAAAGAGGTTCAGATGATCGTTTTAGAATTAGGATTATTTTCGTGTGTACGAGTATTCACTTCATTGCACACTAGAGGAAAGTAATTCACCGTAGCCCGCTTTCGAATGTGGAAAACATGCTCTAAAAGTATTATTTAATTAGTGTCAATACTAATTTCTCACACAAATTAATTTAATTAGTATTAGTAATTCTATTCTATTTAGAAGCAGTCCCCCTTTAATTAGTATTAGTAATTAGCAAAATACATTTAATCTTTATGAAGAACTTCGCCACTGTTTCTCAGCGGGATTTTTAAAGACTAGATGAAGTTTTTCCTTTCAATTTTGAAAAGTGCACTCTAGTTTTCTCTCGACGTAAAAATTAAATACCTTCATGTATCCATGGTTGACTTCAATTGCATTTAAACTTCTTTTTGACTGTCAGAAAAGTGTCCCGTTTTCATGTAAGAAAGTTCCGAATAAAATCTTGATAATAATGCTGTAGCTGCTGTAGCTTTTTAATACCTGTATGCTGTAAATTACCCATAAGACTACACTGAGTGTAATCACTGCTTTTCACGTCCAAACTGACTAATCCAGAGCAACAATAAGTTTCTAGATCTAGGGTATATTTTACTCAAGTATTTGCAAATAAAAACAAAACTATTTTCACTTAGAATGTCGAGCGAATGATGCAGTACCTTCTGCACCCCAACATGAGTGCATTGAGCGTTAGTATAAGGACGATAGTGCTAGCTTAAAAGTGTTTATTTCGCATTCTGTTATTCATCTAAATGATGAAAGTGATATGGATCTTCCTGTGTATGGCGGATACGGAACATGAGCAGTCATTTTGGCGGGAACCATTGGTGTCGGTATGGCTAAGTTAAGTTATTTTAGGTTTACTTAGGTTACTTTATTTAACTAATCGGTCAATATTGATTTTAGGCCTTTCACGGAAATTAAAAATTCCATTCCAAAGAATCACTAAAGGAACACATTTAAAAACGTCTTACATGAGTGACATTCTGCTCGCTGATGCGTTATTTTCGAGATATAACAATAATTACTTGCAGATATGAATAACATTATATGGTCGGTTGCTCAGTCACCGCATTGTTGGGTGACGCCCACTTTTCTGGCGGGACACGCCAACTTCTTGGCTCGAAAATAACAGCCTCGGTTTGGGTGAGTTAAGGTAAGCTATTTCAGGTTGATTTATGTTATTTTAGGTTAGTTTATTCAACTAACCTACCATAACCAACCCTAACCTCATCCATCGTTACGTCAATACCGTATTTCAGCATATTTACGTGTCCGTACCTTTACTTATATATACGACGTTCCTATAATCTCAAATTGAATAACTCGAACATTACGCATCAGCGAGCAAAATGGCATTTGTGTAAAATGTTTTTAAATGTGCTCCTTTAGTGATTCGTTGAAACCAAATTTGGTAAATATGTAGCGTTTAGTAATAATTGAATTTATAATTTTGGGTGCGGAAAAAGAGTTAATTACATCGATATAAACAAGTTTTCTTCTATGTACTTTTCGTCGCAAATGACTATTTTCCGAGTTATAGCGGTATGGTACTTATCGAAATTGTATTATTGCAAGCGCGCGAAAAAAAGGGGAAGACCCCAAATGGACTGAACGACATTAGGAGAAGACCCCAAATGGACTCTTCAGTTAACGGTCTAATAATCGTGTAGGTAAAGTATCTTATATTATCTAAAACACCGTGATCTTTCAAGAATGCAACTGCCTCATCATTTTTTCCTATGAATTTCTCGATTGCTCCAAAATCATCCGACTGACGAAGGGGAGAGTCCATTGTAGTGTTGCCGTACAACGCCCTGGATGAATTTCTTTCCGCTTGAAGCACTTGAGTTGGGGTCAGTAATTTACCGCTATAACTCGTTAAATACTTATTTGCGACGAAAAGTGCATAGAAAAAAAATTGCTTATTTACATCTCATTAACTATGTTTAGGCACCCAAAATTGGAAATTCTATTATTACCAAACGCTGCACATTAACCCCAAATTTTTAATTTCCGTGACCATGTTAAATTCAATATCGACCAAAGTTATTATTCAACGGTAGACAAAGATGTTCAAATGAGCCAATAATTATTGTTCTCGCAAATATTTTAAGCGAAACACTGCACCATAACTAAACCCTCTTGAAGAGAGAGCGATACTGTCAAGTTTTGAAAATTTTTGCCTTCGTTCCAGCCCTGCCTAGTTACGTAACTTTTAATTTCTGATACGCACTGCATCACTTCAGCATTTTTTACCTGGCTATTTCAAGTGTTGCCGGTGACTTGGTATTAGGCAAGCATGTAGGATTTCCCTAGGTTTGGTGTTGCGTACTTGGCCACTCGAATTTGTTAAGTTCAGGTATGGCAGCAAAAAAAATTTGTGATCTATTGGGTACCGTTTTAACAACACTCGAGGCATTATTCAGACTTATACAAAAGCCATCACATTTCAAATTTAATTTTAATTCTGAATTTCACGTACTGCAACAAGCATCTGTCCTGCGATTGAGTTTTGGCTGAGATATCAACAACGCGGGAGGCATCAGTCATAAACGCTCTCGGATTAGCAGTGTAATTTCAGTTACTCCCCTAATTGTTTTGAATGCACTGAATTACTTCGGAACCAAATCTCTAAAACACATTCTAGAAGGCCAGATGTTCAGAAATTCTAAGTTATTACCCCTTAGGGGATACAACTTTTGTTTCTAAGGGAATTAATTCTCCCAGGAGGTAGGTGTGAGGTCTCGACTTGAAGGTTAGGTATGCCTTCCTTTCGTTAAAATAAGACTGGTTTTTGTTTTGTTACAGATCATCTTTTTTTGTCCATTGCTGTATTGTGTTTCGGCACCCACCCCTTTCTTTTTTACTTTTTCATAAACAAAACTGTTATTTTGTTTCATAAACTTCCTTCCTCTCATGCTGTTTCTGTGCGAAGGGTATCTTGATTAGGAACACACCTTTTGCAAAGTTTCCATTCCATTGACTGCACGTATTTTGAATTACGCTTTCATGCATCCTCTCTTTGGTGTTTTGTCGTGATTACTGAGGGCGAAACTAACCTACAATCTAATCTAAGTTGGAAGCGTGGTTGGTACAGAATTTGAACCTTCTCGAAACGAGGTGAATTGGGCCACAAAAAAGAAGGGATTTCTGATAGATTTTTACCACGGTTAAAATTCTGTTTCCACGACATGTATTCTGGTTGGATTAAAAACTTGAAATATCTCTACTACTCGGCTGAAAGCTGCTGAAATAACTTTCAAAAGAGGAGATGTGATTATAGTGGTTCAGTCATGATCTAATAATTTTCAAGCCCAGTAATTTGAATTTACAGCTGTGCTATGTAAATCCTGATGCTCTGCACATACAGAACGATCTTTTTTGAAAATAATATTGGTCCATTTTATCGCTTCTGGAACAACTTCGGTATTTCAGCGGAGGCGCGTCGAAAGTCTTCATAATCATTCTTGCTTATATTTTTGGCTCTTTGATATGAACTCTGATCACTCCTCAACAATAGTATAACAATATAAGGGGAATATTTGCTTCACTTTATTTCATAGATCTCGTCCTACTAACTTCCTTGAACTTTCATTTGTACTGGTTGTGAGTGATGAATGTATTATATCCATTACCCTTGGCTGGATGTCATGACTTCTCGCTAAACACCAAGTACAGTATCTGAGCTTCAATTGGATTCATATCTGACATCTATATCCCAAACTTTCTATACAGCTTTTGAGTCTGTGTGATTTGAATTCTGAACTTGTATTTCAAAAGAACTATGCCGAGCTGGAGGTTAGCTATGCTTTCCTTTTGTTTAATGCGTTAACCGCGGCGGGTAAAACTGAAGTTCAGTATTAAACTCAAATTGAAGTTAGATTTAGAGATCAATTGTAAAAATGACGAACATCAAAAGGATCATGCCTTCATTTTATTTTTTTATTTAGTATTGATGAAAATCGAGTTTGTAACGGCTGGTCGATCGGTCAGCAACATTGTGAAATACTCCTCAACGACTAACAGGCCTTGCTACTGGTGGGTCGCATAGCAGTCAAAGCGTTAAATGCAATACGTTTTTTGTTTAGTTACGAATGGCTTTTTCCGGTACAATGCTGTCCTGTTTTTCAGCACCTTATTTGCTTCCTCAACTTGTTCTTGTTTCGTGGCTCCCTTCCCAACTTGTCTCTATGGACCGGTGATCTTGTGTGATACTACACTTCAGGCATAGATTTCCGGTTCCCTCCATTTCCTACCCAACAGGACTTTTCTCCTTTCTCTTTTAGAACACGTTCGTAGTGGTTAGGGAAGTTCAAACTAAGTTCTCTCATTTCACCTAAAAAATTATGCACTTATCCATGGCGTATTAGTAAGTCATTGTGTGCAAAATCTTTTACACTGTTTTTTATGAACTTTTATGAGCTTATCCTCAAAACGCTACCAGTGGAACAAAATTCTTCAGATGAGAAGGGAAATTACTTCTCCGAGCTAAAGGGGCTTGACCTCAGGCCAGTTTTCGAAGTATTCTCGCCAGTGTACTAATAAGATCATTGTGAAATTCGCTATAAGGCTTGAACAGCTCAACAATTCATTTTCTTGGATACCAATATTTGTAGACAAAATTATTAACATGTTAGTCCGGTTTATTGAGAGGGCTCATTTTAGCTCAGATTAGAGATCAGCTTAAAGTAGTTTTTATTCGTTCAAGCATGAATCTGATTGTTTATTCGCACTATCGTCTAAAGCTGATTAAATCTGTTCAAATATCTGTTTACTGAACACAGAATCTGAATTCTTGATTGAATTTTCCTCATATAATTTTCTTCCTCTGTCACTGACGTCATGCAAACTGAGTATTTTTTATCATGCACCCATGAACATCTCTCAGTAGATACAGTTTCACTCAATCTCACGCATTTTAGTTTTTTTCACTTTTGAGCTCAATTTTAGAAATTAAAAACTGAACGTTTTTTCCTATTTAATAATTTTTTTTTCGACTGTAGTTCAAAATAACTTGAGTTTATAAATTAATTATTGAACCTATTATTCAATACAAGGACAAGCTGCCTTCAGCTCTACTGTCGTCTCCAGCTTTTAGTAATAGTTTGTCCCGTCGTGACCCCACAGAGGCACACAACTGTTGTATCTATCAAAAATAACACTCCCAGGATGAATATGTGAGATCCCGAGGTAAAAATTAGATAGGCTTTCTTTTCTTGAAATAGAATATTTTTTCTTTTTAGTACTGTCAATCTTTTTCGGTTCATGTTATTCAACTCCTATTATTTTCTTTTTCAACTTTTATCTTATTTCATTTTATCTTTTTTTATCTTAACTTCTTTCTCAACTTAGTTTTTCTATGCACTTTCTATTCTTCTATTTCAACTCCATACTGAATGGTGCTTTCCTCCTTCTTCTCTTCGGAACGGCTTTGTTGCTGATTGGGAGTTCTTAATTAACATCTAATCTAATCTGCTACTTTTTCCTTCAACTTCTATCTTGTTTCATTAACTTTTTTTTAACTTGCTGTTTCTATACACTTTGTGCATAGATTTCGCGTTCCTTTAAACCCATAGTAAATGGTGCCTTCCTCTTTCTGCTTTTTGGAACGCCTTTGTTTAAGGGAGGCTTAAACTAACATCTAACCTAATCTTTTCACTTTGTGAATTTCAGCAAGTTGGTTTTACCTCTCGTTCTCTAGCATCTCGAGTCGCTGAGCATGCTGGTCGTAGTGCCCGTATTGATCTTTTATTATTCTACCTTTCTCATTCCTCAGCCTGATCTCGTGCAATTGACTGATTATCCTGTGATATATCATAGCTTTAAAATGTTACCATCTGCCTTAAATGCATACGACCTCCCAAGTCTTCCTGCTTAGTTAAAACTAAGCTTCTTCTCAATGACTCGATTGAATAATTGCACCCATGGGCGATCGTAAAATATTTTACCTCTGTGTTTTAGATTCATTTTCTTGTAAGTTTCTAACCTGAATCATTTTGCGTCATACTTTAATTTTTTGTGTTTTTTATTCTGCAAATTTCTAGCTAATGATGGTCAAAAATCCGAAACATTCTATTGTATTCGCAAAATTATTTTAAGATCCGCTTTTCTTGCTATTTTCTCCTAATTAGATTGCTGTGTTGTACGTTGTGAAAAATATTACTAAAATTATTTATTTCAATTCATCCTAGCTATGTGTGATCTGGAGTATTTTTACTTTCAGGTTTAGAAGCCTTTTGATTTTCATTACAACAAAGATTGCTCTGATTTTTAATGCAATAATATCAGGTAATTTAAAAGTATTAAATTCATCTTTGTAAGTATTAGTTATAACTAGTAATCACATTATCAATTTAACTTGCAATCTATATTTTGGTCATGATTTCTCCACCCTGAGTTTGTAGTATCCTACAGCTGAGAGAGCAATTCATTTTAACTTGGGCACATGTTTCTCAGTCTTCGAACCTAATCATTTAACGCGACAAGACAAGATTCAAATTTTTCCATAAATGAAAATGATACAATTGATCTTATAACGACCTTATTTTCAGTGTTCATCTATTTGCGGTTCGTATCAGTATTTATCGAAGCGCGCGTCAGTTTGTAGTGAAAGTTCTATCTTAATTTTCACTAAGACGTTTTTAGTCAGTCAAAATCACTTCGAAATATTCCATCGAACATTTTAAATTTCATTCAGCTGATACAACTGGTCACTGGTCAGCTGATACAACTGGTCACTGGTCAGCTGATACAACTGGTCACTGGTCAGCTGATACAACTGGTCACTGGTCAGCTGATACAACTGGTCACTGGTCAGCTGATACAACTGGTCACTGAGAGGTAAATTTTCCGTCTCCTGCGCGTCAAACCGACGACATTTACAACTTCCACGTCTTAAAAATGCATTGTTGAAGTTTTTTTGTAAATTCACTCTCCATTATCTGTTTGTTTGAATTTGATTGTATCACTAAAATTAAAATCATAACGCCGCTATTTTTGTCATCCTTCTGATGGTTGAAAACGCTGCCTCCCACATTTTTCCTCTCACTCAGCAAGGGGAGTATAGATTGGGGCACCTCCTGCAAAAGAGAATGAGTACAACGTTTTTGTTTGTTCATACCGTACAGAACATCTCTTAAGTATCAAAGTCCTTCTGATAATATGTTTGACTATCTCTAATGTAGTCGAATTAATTCTTGTAACTGAACCCAACTCATTTTATAGTGACGTTACTGTAGAGGCGAAGATGGCAAAATCATTGATGAATGAAATATTTGTGTTTGTAGCTAAGAGGCATGTGGACTGCGTATTTTAGTCAGATTTATTTAAACACAGGAGTCTTACAACACGTTAAATCTGGTAACGGTAAAACTTAATTAACAACAACGATTACTTTGCAATTCGTTTGGATATACTGAAACATTACGGAGGCACTCAAACCACCTTTCCATCATTTTACACCCAATATACTAAGAGATTAGTATCGAATTTTCGTGTCGGGCTTTCTTTTATCCAAGTGCCAAATTAATACAGTCGGTGTATTTCTGGGTTCTGAGTAAATACGTTGCTGTGCTCCAGCTCAGGGCCAAATGCATGTGTAAGTGATGTTCAGATAGGTTGTGAAAAACATGATTTACGTACGGCATCACTTCAGTTTGGTGTCCAAGTTGTGCCATCTGTACATTTCCAAGTAAGTTCTGATATCAACTCCTTGGGTAGTTGCGTCTTTCATTGAGGGTTGTGACACCCTCAAAATCTTATGATTTCATGGTTTCTCAGTAAACAACTGGTTTCTCATTGGACGACTGGTTTCTCAGTATAAACGACTAGTTTCTCAGTATAGACGACTAGTTTCTCAGTATAGACGACTAGTTTCTCAGTATAGACGACTAGTTTCTCAGTATAGACGACTAGTTTCTCAGTATAGACGACCAGTTTCTCAGTATAGACGACCAGTTTCTCAGTATAGACGACCAGTTTCTCAGTATAGACGACCAGTTTCTCAGTATAGACGACCAGTTTCTCTGTATAGACGACCAGTTTCTCTGTATAGACGACCAGTTTCTCTGTATAGACGACCAGTTTCTATGTATAGACGACTAGTTTCTCTGTATAGACGACTAGTTTCTCTGTATAGACGACTAGTTTCTCTGTATAGACGACTAGTTTCTCTGTATAGACGACTGGTTTCTCTGTATAGACGACTGGTTTCTCTGTATAGACGACTGGTTTCTCTGTATAGATGACTGGTTTCTCTGTATAGACGACTGGTTTCTCTGTATGGACGACTGGTTTCTCGGTGTGGGCGACTGGTTTCTCGGTGTGGGCGACTGGTTTCTCGGTGTGGGCGACTGGTTTCTCGGTGTGGGCGACTGGTTTCTCGGTGTGGGCGACTGGTTTCTCGGTGTGGGCGACTGGTTTCTCGTATAGACGGCTGGCTTATGAGTCATCTCACAACACAAATAAAAAACAGAAATCAACATGTACGAGTGAAGCAGTAAGAGGACGCTCTAGCAGACTCGCATCGATCGTACGCCTCCTGAGGCCAGCAGCAACACCTCGCATTCCGCCGTCGCGACGACGCCAAAGTGAACGACCACACCTCACCGGGGGGATGCCAGACGATCACACCGAGAGAGGTTCTTTTGTAATAATCTACTTTTGTCATTATCCGATTAATTGTCTTGGATAAAGTAGATTAAATTATATCTTGAATTCAATTCGATACGAATCTATATTTCTATTGCAAATAGGATGTTGATTGAGAAATTTCAGATGACGCCGCTTGCTCATGGAACTCGATTTTGAACGTCACGAAACCGTCACGAAAAGTTCGGCGGTGCTTAAAAGGCACAGACCTCGCCCAGGGGGGTGACACTCGAGCAAGAACTGTGACTAGAGAAGGTTGTCGTCTCTGCCTCGCTTGCCCTTCGGGCAAGCGAGGTCTTTCTCGATATATTAATCACCTCGTTGTTATCATTAATTGACCTGCTATCCCTTCAACTCACCATCCTGGAGCCCACAAGTAAGATGAGTATTCGTTCCTACATGTTTTCGCGTGAGCCCTATTCGCATCACCTGTCAGGGGGGTACAACTACTGTACCAATGGGAATTAGCGCTCCCAGGGTAGAAAATATGCGAGAGCCCGACCTAAGAGTTAGGTAGGACTTATTTTTGTTGAAATAAAATGCTTTTTTTGTCATGTTAAGGCTACTTTCTTCTTCAACTATAATCTTGTTTCAAGAACTTCTTTCTCAACTTACTGTTTCTATGTCCATTCGCCATAGATTCCACATTCCCTTATCTCCATACTAAATGGTGCCTTCCTCCTTCCTCTCTTCGATATGCTCTTTTTGTAGCGGTTAGGGAGGCTTAAACTAACCTATAATCTAACCTATTGTTTGAGGATGAATGAAAAAATTAGGCTTTTTAGACATTTAGGTAGGTTTGTGGAATATATATATGATTTTTGTTTTATAAAATTGACAAATTATTTTTATCTTTTCTCCCGTTTCAGCACTGATGATGAAATTTTAATTCCGAAACGTTTGCAATAAATGTAATGTTCGTTTTTACTCTGGTTCTTCTTTTTATTCTACGAATAAGATTCTCGAAGAATCGCCCTATTGGAAATATAACCTATAATCTAATCCAACCTATTCGCGTCAACGATTCACGGGTAGGAGTATTTGATGAATGTCTTCAGCGTGAGTAGTATAATCTTTATACGTAGGATTATCTTTGTACGTAGGATTATCTTTGTGCGTTGGGTTATCTTTGTACTTAGGATTATCTTTGTACTTAGGATTATCTTTGTACTTAGGATTATCTTTGTACTTAGGATTATCTTTGTACTTAGGATTATCTTTGTACGTAGGATTATCTTTGTACGTAGGATTATCTTTGTACGTAGGATTATCTTTGTACGTAGGATTATCTTTGTACGTAGGATTATCTTTGTACGTAGGATTATCTTTGTACGTCGGATTATCTTTGTATGTAGGATTTTCTTAGTTGCATTAGGCTCATTTTGGTGTATTAGACGACTCTCTGTTGCGCTAGTTAGTTCTGTAATTCTTTCTTTTAGGGAGTGAATTGGCTCAGGCTTTCATAATTTCCAATTAAGGATGAAGTTGTACGTTGTTGATGACGTTATGAGAGTTGATAATTTTAGAAAGCTACCTTATGACATCTATTTAATCGTACGAAGGAATATCTGAGTAAAATAGTGTATCACTACAGGCTAGTGGCAGCGTGCAAATTAATTAATAAAAGAAAGACATATTGATCGACGGGATGAGGATATTGAAAAGTCCCATCCGACCTTGAGAATACGATAGAGTTGATATTAATTGCTGATGACTTTCCAGTCTTGTGAATGATTAAAAAATATGATAAAGTGAAAAAAAAGGACAGATGACAATGATCATATATGACATACAGGAAGTCATTGCAACAGTGCGGCATCAGAGGACAATCACAGGAAACCATTATAATGATGTCCAGCGATGGCATAATGAAAAGAAGTGCATAACAATGATGACATCGCGGTGGGAGTTAGAGTATAATAATAATGCACCCATAACACTGGTTTCTCGTTGGGCTACTGGTTTCTCGTTGGGCTACTGGTTTCTCGTTGGGCTACTGGTTTCTCGTTGGGCTACTGGTTTCTCGTTGGGCTACTGGTTTCTCGTTGGGCTACTGGTTTCTCGTTGGGCTACTGGTTTCTCATTGGGCTACTGGTTTCTCGTTGGGCTACTGGTTTCTCGTTGGGCTAGTCGTTTCTCGTTGGGCTACTGGTTTCTCGTTGGGCTACTGGTTTCTTGTTGGGCTATTAGTATTTAACTAAGCCACTGGTCTAAGCTGATTCGCTTGTTTAAGTGAAAAGCTCGGATTTTTGTTGGGACTAAAGGGTTTGGTTGAGGCTGCTGCTGCTTTTGGTTGGTCTGCTGCTGCTGCTTTTGGTTGAGGTTTCGGCTTTTATTAAAGGCTACCGGTTTTAGTTGCGTTGCTTTATCTTCTTACCTTAGTTTGAGTGAGCTGTAGTTTAGGAGCGAATTTTTGTACGATGGACTCGGCCTGTAGAGATTTATGATTTTTTGCGCCCTGTACTCATCGCCTCTATCTTCATTATGTTTAGACTTCAGCTTTTGATTCAATGGTCAGACTAAAAGTGGTCGTTTTATCCCTATTCTTAATTACTCGGTCAAAGACTGGACTTCTGCGTAATTCAAGCCTTTTTAGCTCTCTTGACTTAATGATTGAAATGACTGCCACCAATTCAACTGTTAATGAACATAGAAATGGGTAAAACTACTAAATGGAGAAAATTGGACTCCCACAAGGAATATGCGAGTTCCCAAGATGAAAATTGGTAAGGTATTTCTTGAAAGAATATGTTCTTTAGTTTGTTAAAGACCAACTTTTTTCTGCCAACACCTGTCTTGTTTTTAGTACCTTTGATTTTCATCTTTAACTTTCATCTTGTTTCATAATTTTCTTTCTCAACTCACTGTTTTTATGCGTAGGGGATCTTGTGAAGGAAAACAAATTGTGCATAGATTTCGTGTTTCCTAAATTCCATACTAAATGGTGTCTTCATTCTTCCTCTCTTTAAATATCTTTCTTGCGGTTAGGGAGGCTGAAACTAATTCATATTCTTGTGTAATTTGACGTTAAGTCTCTCCACAACAGGTGGCATCACACTACTGACCCGAGTCAAACTACATAACGTAGCTCCGCAGTTCCACGGATGGACGACCATTCACATCAGAAAATGGTACGAATTCTAAAATGATCACGAATAATTATTCTAACATATATTTGAGAGTGAGAATTTAGGGTAATAAACCCACAATTAGCTTTTTCCAAATGAAAGATCGTCTTCTCCACATAACTGCAAAGCAATGCTGCAAAATGTATTTGTGCGGGCTGCTGGTGTGTCTGTGTAGGCTACTGGTGTGTCTGTGTAGGCTACTGGTGTGTCTGTGTAGGCTACTGGTGTGTCTGTGGGGGCTACTGGTGTGTCTGTGTAGGCTACTGGTGTGTNTGTCTGTGGGGGGCTACTTGTGTGTCTGTGGGGGGCTACTGGTGTGTCTGTGGGGGCTACTGGTGTGTCTGTGGGGGCTACTGGTGTGTCTGTGGGGAGCTACAGGTGTGTCCAGGGCTAAAATGTGTGAGGGCCCGAGCTGAGAGTTAGGCAGGCCTTCCATTTGTTGAAATAAAATATTTTTTTGCTATATTAAGGACCACCTTTTTCGGTTCACTGCTGTCCTGTTTTTCAGCACCTTCTACTTTCTTCTTCAACTTAGATCATGTTTCATGAACTTCCTTCCCAACTTACTGTATCTATGCCTCTTCTGCATAGATTCCGAATTCCCTAATATTCATACTAAATGGTCCCTTCCTCCTTCCAATCTTCGATACGCTCTTTTTTTTTGTAGCGGTTAAGGAGGCTTCAGCTAACCTATAATCTAATCTATAATCTAAATGACTATTTTAACTGTCAATGACTGTTTTTAAATGTCAATGACTGTTTTTAAATGTCAATGACTGTTTTTAAATGTCAATGACTGTTTTTAAATGTCAATGACTGTTTTTAAATGTCAATGACTGTTTTTAAATGTCAATGACTGTTTTCAAATGTCGATGTCTGTTTTGACCTGAAAATGACTGTTTTGAAATGTCAATGACTGTTTTGAAATGTCAATGACTGTTTTGAAATGTCAATGACTGTTTTGAAATGTCAATGACTGTTTTGAAATGTCAATGACTGTTTTGAAATGTCAATGACTGTTTTGAACTGGCAATGACTGTTTTGAACTGGCAATGACTGTTTTGAACTGGCAATGACTGTTTTGAACTGGCAATGACTGTTTTGAACTGGCAATGACTGTTTTGAACTGGCAATGACTGTTTTGAACTGGCAAGGACTGTTTTGAACTGGCAAGGACTGTTTTGAACTGGCAAGGACTGTTTTGAACTGGCAAGGACTGTTTTGAACTGGCAAGGACTGTTTTGAACTGGGAAGGACTGTTTTGAAATGTTGGTGCCTGACATGGTGATGTGCTTGATTTTTCTTTGCCAGAGTCTGAAGCCCTTCAGGGGGAAACGGCTTTTGTATCTGATAATTTTTGTTCTGAGGGGTATACATGAGGTCCAGAACTGTGAATTAGGTAGTTTTTTTATGTTAGGTTTGTACAGGTTTATTATTTATTACGGGGTAAATTTTTTCTGTTCGCTGCAGATCTTTTCTGTCTTATTACTTCATTTTTCAATTTTTGCTGATTATTGTTTCATTAACTTATAATCTTATATCTTTGTGCAAGGTTGGAAACAAGCCTGGTGCATTTATTCCGTGATCCCTTAATTCCATTTTGAATTGTTTTCTTGCTCCATCCTGTCTTAGGAACACCTGTGTTGTGGTCAGGGAGGTTAAAATTGACATATATTCTGCTTAACATCGAGCAGGTAAATGTAGTAAAATTTGTAAGCTTGTAGCATCCCTTGATGCATCTCCGCCGCACCTCAATGCAATAATTGCGCATATTAATTTGAGACATAAGTCAAATCCTGAACGTCGGAATACCAGTGAAATATGTTTATTTTCTACCTATGTTTTGCACTTATTTCCTCATATATTGGTATTCGTTTCATATTTTTTGCTCATTTCCTAATTTACTTTTCTCGATTTTTATGTTTGTCAAAAGACTTTCCTCAAACTTTTCAATCGACTTCCTGAAACCTCGATGCGCATTTCCTAGTATTTTTGCCTTTTCCCAATTTCTAGAGTCATTTTCGTAATATCCTTCTCTATCTCGTATGAAAATTCTTATCCTACTGGACAACATTTTAATTATTTAAAAATTTATTCCCCATCTCTTTTTTTTAGCACCTACACCTTGCCCGATGAAGTGGCTTAGTGCAGGGCTCTGCCTGCCGCTGTGGCGCACTCCAGGGCTCCGCCTGCCGCTGTGGCGCACTCCAGGGCTCCGCCTGCCGCTGTGGCGCACTCCAGGGCTCTGCCTGCCGCTGTGGCGCACTCCAGGGCTCTGCCTGCCGCTGTGGCGCACTCCAGGGCTCTGCCTGCCGCTGTGGCGCACTCCAGGGCTCTGCCTGCCGCTGTGGCGCACTCCAGGGATCTGCCTGCCGCTGTGGCGCACTCCAGGGATCTGCCTGCCGCTGTGGCGCTCTCCTGGGATCTGCCTGCCGCTGTGGCGCAGAGGAGATTTGCACCACGTCGGCTGAAGTTTTGTATTCGTACTCAAATACAAATTTTACTTCTTTATTTTTCGTTTCTGATGGGAGAACGATGGGGATTATGCCCCTGTTTTGCACTAATTCTTCACTATGTTAACCTTTTTTGCTGTTATTTTATTTACATTACGTCCATTTCTCGTTTTTCCCGTAGCCTTTTTTTGATGGATTATTTACTTCATCATTTGACTCTTTTGGTTCTGTTTCTGGAGCTGTGAAAGTTCTTCAGAGATGTGGATACTAGCCATGCCTAATTACGTATATTAGCAATTCCCTGCAGAATGAACAAAAATTTTTTAAGACAATAATAAATTTAAAGTTACATGTTTTCCGAGGCCAACAGAAATTTACACCTATGGACCTCGCTAGCATGAGCTGGGTAAACATGAATATCATTGCAGAAATCGGTCGTGTGGTTGCTAAA
This sequence comes from Platorchestia sp. MABIK, assembly GCA_014220935.1. Classification (NCBI taxonomy): domain Eukaryota; kingdom Metazoa; phylum Arthropoda; class Malacostraca; order Amphipoda; family Talitridae; genus Platorchestia; species Platorchestia sp. MABIK. The sequence goes on along the minus strand of JACJUY010003251.1, from coordinate 53,928 downwards.
TGTTAATTTTTCTCGTCTTTTTCTCGACGTTTAAAATGAGGGAGAGTCCAAAGCGCCGTGCAAGCGACCTCACACTAGAGTATATTTCGCATTTCTAAACTTCTCTTGTCTCTTTTCCTAACTTTTCTCCGTCTCGTATCCAAACTTTTCTCCGTCTCGTGACCAAACTTTTCTCCGTCTCGTATCCAAACTTTTCTCCGTCTCGTATCCAAACTTTTCTCCGTCTCGTGACCAAACTTTTCTCCGTCTCGTAACCAAACTTTTCTCCGTCTCGTATCCAAACTTTTCTCCGTCTCGTATCCAAACTTTTCTCCGTCTCGTATCCAAACTTTTCTCCGTCTCGTATCCAAACTTTTCTCCGTCTCGTATCCAAATGTCTACGCAAAATATCTGAGCTGATCAAAAACAAAATTGTTAGAGTATGAAATTCTGCAAAATTTCAGTGGTTTTGGTGTCACCAGTCAAATTCAGAGTTTTAAAAAAAACTTATTGAGATTTTTCGGTCACTTATGCGTGAAAATAGTTTTGTACGTCCCAAAGAGTAAAATTTGTCTCATATATTTTCAATGTTTTTCTTTTGATAAACAAGAATTTTTTACGCACATTAATGTCATTCCCAATTATTTCATCTTGGGTATCATTTTTGTTCTGGATTATTTTCTAAGTGATAAATATTCTGATGTAAGGAAATATTTTTAGGTTATGATAGCATTAATACTACACTAAACAACCGGCTGCGTTATTAAGTCATATTATAAGTACCTCGTAATATAAGATGCACTCTGCGAATCAGTAATTTCATACTTCAACAACATCACCCGTAAATATTTCAGGTTTCAAAATCATTGCATTGAAACAAAACCTCGGCCTCGGGCCAGCCGAGTATGAAAGTTGGAGCCTTCGCCATCACCACCAAGTTATCAGCAACACAAGTCTCATGGCATTAATTTCCTCGTCAATATTCGCCGAAGTAAAGAAGTTTTCCTGCAGCTGGACGAACCATACGAACAAATTCATCCTTGAAGAGCGTACACAGAGAACGAAGAACTCCTTAACAGTTTGCGATATCAGGTAAGAAGCACATTAAAAGTTTTGTATGTCCAGTGACATTCGCATATCGTTAAGGTTGAAGCGTGATACACAAATATAGAATGAGTTGACATAATACTCCACGAAATATGTCGCTGCAGAATCCCATCTAGGCAAGTTATACTAATGAATATCAGAGACTTGACTAAATCCTATTACAATGAAAATTGAAACTTAAAAATTTATGGATATTTATATTTGCTTACTCACTAATTGTGTAACATTAACAAATATTTATTTTTTTCATTTTAGCCTACGCATGGGCTCCGTCGTCAGCGCATAGGAGTCCTCCTCCTCCTCCAGAGTGGGCATACGGCATCCTCCTCCGAGAGTGGGGGGACGGCATCCCTCCTCCGAGAGTGGGGGGACGGTATCTCCCCTCCAGAGTGGGGGAACGGTATCTCCCCTCCAGAGTGGGGGAACGGTATCTCCCCTCCAGAGTGGGGGAACGGTATCTCCCCTCCAGAGTGGGGGGACGGTATCCCCCCTCCAGAGTGGGGGGACGGTATCCCCCCTCCAGAGTGGGGGGACGGTATCCCCCCTCCAAAGTGGGGGAACGGTATCCCCCCTCCAGAGTGGGGGGACGGTATCCCCCCTCCAGAGTGGGGGGACGGTATCCCCCC
>JACJUY010003251.1:4387-52032 GCA_014220935.1 Platorchestia sp. MABIK | reverse complement strand
ATCCACCCTCCAGAGTGGGGGGACGGTATCCCCCCTCCAGAGTGGGGGAACGGTATCCACCCTCCAGAGTGGGGGGACGGTATCCCCCCTCCAGAGTGGGGGGACGGTATCCCCCCTCCAGAGTGGGGGGACGGTATCCACCCTCCAGAGTGGGGGGACGGTATCCCCCCTCCAGAGTGGGGGAACGGTATCCACCCTCCAGAGTGGGGGGACGGTATCCCCCCTCCAGAGTGGGGGAACGGTATCCACCCTCCAGAGTGGGGGAACGGTATCCCCCCTCCAAAGTGGGGGAACGGTATTCTCCCTCCAAATACTCCACTGTTGAGGATAATCATTGGGAACGCTTGTATGTCATCTTTCTTCTTTTCCCGGCAAATTGTTCTCGAACGTAACATGTATTCGTGATGCGTTGATTTGTTCACCGATGGTAGAAGAATGATGTGGTTGCCGCATGGCTATCTTTTACCCCATCGCCAAACAGTTGATTCAAATGACCGTGCTGCAATTTACTTCAACTTTTGCTAGCGGGTCTGCGGAAGTTTTAAAAGAAGTCTGAAGGATGGCGTCGATTTCAAGAGCCCGATCCTGTTAAGAAAAGGATAGAAGTAGTTATGAATAAAGTTGAAACAAACCAATGGCTTTTACAATGTCTTTCAAACTTGGAAATACTTAACACAAAATTGAACAGCAATGATATCCGAAAACGGCGGCTGGAACTTCTTCAAAGATATTTCAGTTTTCTTTTCAACCTAGCACGCAATCATTCCGACAAAATGAGCATCAAGATATCGATGAGCACTCTAGAGATCACTAGATTCTTAAAATGAGACATTAAAACAGTGCTTTCTCCCGCTTGGATCTAGAAACATTCCCATTTTATAAGCTGCCATGTGTATGGAGCGCACACCTGGCGATGCACAATGCTCACGACATCATTCATAAACAAAGTTAGGTCGCATTCTGATCAATTTTAGCTCAATGCGATAAGAAACTTAATATAGCCAACATGAACACAAAAATAAAAGTATGCTAATTTGAACGCATTTCCACAACGTAAATATGAATAACTTATGAGAACAAAAGCTCCCTCGTTAACTTTTTCAGACGCTTATCATAATTTTTTTACATTAGGATTTCTATTTTCAATTCCCCGAGATTTTGAATATCACATTGCTAATTTCTTTCCCCTTCATAATGGCAACTTTTTGCGTACAAATGAGATAAAACATTCTTATTACATCCTCATTTCACAGTCCCTATGTTTGCCTTCTACCAACATTCAAATAAAAATAGACGAAAAATGCAACGTTACTTCTTTCATCGCTTCCGAACAGAGGGGGGAGTGAAGGTGAAAAATGACAAAATTTTATACATGAATACGATTTACTTCTCCCGGTTGTTCCATTATATAGGAACTGAGAATAGAAATAACGTTGCACGTAGCCTTTATCACTCTTATCTCTATTTTCCCCTATATTCCTCGAGCATTCTCTCTAAATTAGTAAGCCTCTCTAACCACAACAAAGGGACTCCAAAGGAAGAATGAATGCATCATTTAGTGCTAAGGTAAGGAAACGAGAAATTTATGCACTAGGTGTGTTCCCACACCATCTCTCGTGCCAAGAAACAGCAAGTAAGGAAACAAGTTCATGAAACAAGATTAAAACTAAAGAAAAAAAGGTGTACGAGTTGAAAACCAAGACAGCAGTGAACCATATATCATACAAGTCTGTTTAGGGATTCCTATCTGCAGCAAGGGCGTTTCAAAGAAAAAAAAATCAGTGCAACATTTAGTATGGAGTTTTGGGAATGTGGATTCTGTCCACAAGTTGTGTTTCCCGCACGAGATCCCTGCGCATGAAAGTAGAGTTAACAATGAATAACATGAAGCAAGATAAAAATTAAAGAGAAAACTGGGAAGGGCTGAAAACAGGATAACAGTGAACTGAAAAAAGATGGGCCGTGGCAAAACAAAAATGTATTTTGTTGCAACTATAGGAAAATTAATTTAACCCTCCGCTCAGGATCTCACATCTTCCCCTAGGGAGCGTTAATTCCTAGATGTAAATTAATCATCTGAGAGAAACATTTTCTCTTCTGGAAAACAATACTAGTTATTATGGTAAAAAAACATTTTTTAAACATAGCTTACGTGTTTAATTCGCTTATGAATACTTTATTGCCTGTTTGGAAATATTCATTAAGTACTAGTTAGTTCAAGGCTCTAGTCACGTGAAATGACAACATAAAAGCGAAAAGAAGGGGCCATTGAGTTGGGACTGAAAAAAGAGGAATCTATGTACAAAGTGTAGTCCCACACAGGATACCCCGTGCATCATTATTATTATTATTATATAAGAAAGTTTTAGCCTCCCTTAACCACGACAAAGATGTTCCAAGAGAGGAAGGAGGAAGGCACCATTTAGTATGGAGTTGAGGGAACGTGGAATTTATGCACAAGGTGCACAGAAACCGTAAGCTGAGAAAGAAGCTCATGAAACAAGAAAAAGTTAAAGATGAAAGTAGTAGGTGCTGAAAAACTGGACAGCAGTGAACCGAAAAAAGATGGTCTGTAATAAAACAAAACCTACTCTATTTCAACAAAAAGGAAGCCTACCTAACGTTTAGCTCGGGCCCTCACAAAGTCCTGATACCCGGTGCATCATAACAATTAGATTCCATTTGTTCAAGCCTCCCAAACAAAAATGTTCCAAAGAAACGGTGTTTGAAGGCATTTTTAGCATGGAGTTGGGGTACTCCAAGTCAATGCGCACGATGTGTTCTGTGCACAATGTGTGTAGTTTAAGAAACAAGATGGAAGTTGTGAAATTTTTCTGTGAATGCTTTACAAGAATTAAGAGAGATGACGAGTTAGGTAATGATACAAGTTGAGAGTGAACAGAAAAAAAGCAGTATTTCTAGTTCAAATGCTAGTTGCTAGTTTAGTACACATATATCTGTATATGCGTACATATATACATACATGCACATCTATATATATACATACACATAGCACGCACACATACATATGAAACACCTGTGTATGTGCTTCATCTATGACATCTAGGCAATCATAATACATATACGTTCTACAAAAATCCTGCGGGATGTACTGAAATATAAAATAGTGAGCAAAGGAAGTTCGTAACTACTTTTTCAGAGTGTGCTGCAGCTTTCAATTCCTAATTAAATATTGTAACGTAAAGATCATCGGTTGATAAGCACCTTAATTATCATACATGGGTGATCACACCACAAATATATATTTTTCCATAAATGTTTTAAAATAATAAAGTTAAATGACGTGTTAGGTAGTGTTACACGTTGAGAGTGAAAAAGGGCGGTATTTATAGTTCATATGCTAGTCGCTAGTCCAGTGCAAACAGATATATGTGCACATATGCATACACATATACCCATATACGTACACATAACATACACACATACATAAGTAAGCATGTTCGCAAATATCAGCGTATAGGCGATCAAATCATAATACATTCGTAAACTATAAAAATGTTGTGCAATGTGTTGAAATCTACGACAATCAGCAAAGAAGATTCGTAAGTTCTTATCCAGTATGTTCTGTATCTGATTATTATTGTTGAGATGCAAGATGACGAGCTATTTGGGCTCTAAATTCTCTTAGTGTTCGAAGGATTTTGATACTCTGGGGAAGTTTGTTCCACAGTAAGGCGCCTGATACTGACAGAGCCTTCTGCCCTATGTGAAAGGAACGATAGTCGACTACGACATAATTGTTTCTGTTCGGCTTTAGGTTGGCTACGGTGGGTGGGTGGAAACGCACTATCTCAGCATTGCTCTGAGGAAGATATAAGGAGGAGAATACGTATTGGGCCCTCTGCATGAGGAGCCTTTTTTTAAATAGGAGTCCAGCCGAGTTTATTAAGGAGAGAAGTTACGTGATCACTTCTTTTGAATTTACCATTGCACACCACCTTGGCTGCTAAATTCGTGCACTTTTGTAAATCCCTTTGAAGGTATTGAGGCAAGTCTCCCTATACTAGGCTGCAGTAGTTTTACTAGCATTTACTTTGAGACCATTTTGGTCGTACCATGATTTCAGACTAATCAGTAGGGTTTCGATATCAATTCGCGTCTGCGGTATTTCCGAACTTGTTATTGCAATTTGAACATCATCTACACACATGGAGATCAGTGTGTTCGAAGGCATCGGAGGGAAATTATTAATGAAAATAGAAACGGCAGCGGACCAAGAATGAATTCTTGCTAGAACCAAAATTGTTTTGAATGAATGGAGACAATTTCTTATCAAAGCGGACTGCATTAGATCGATTTGATAAGTAACTTTCTCACCATTGAGTGTCTCCTAAGCTCAATATTTTTCATAAAAGTCGATCATGTTTCAACAGAAAAGCTCACAAAAATATTTGGAATGTCGCACAAATTTCAAAATACCCCTGAGTCCTAACCTCAAAGTTCGAATATTTATTCAACTTATAACGGTTGACTCGATGCTTGGCTTGAAGACCAGGATAATATCAAGGTATTGGGAAGAAATGATGTCGAAAACAATAAATTGTATCTCAGTGACGCAAACGATATCGAATTTGAGAGGATTAGGAAAACTGTTGAACATTCTTCCGCTTAAAATAGATGAGACTATGAATTTAAATAAAACATTTCATGAAATCTTCCATCGGCAAGTTAAGAAGGTCATATTAAATAAAAACAAACAACATGGAAAGAAAATATAAATTGTGGGTAGTAAAGCAACAAATAAAACAGGAAACGCAAAGGCAGTAAATAGGCTACCTATGTACGCACAATAGTCGACAGGTAAGAATTGAGATCATTCTTTCTGATGGATTTCCTCCTTGTGGTATACAACGGTTCCAAAATTTGCAGATTTAAAATAAACTTAATTGCACCGTGTGATTGAATGATAATTTGCACTTGTGAAGATCCTGGAATAAGTGAATGAGAATGATTCCTTCGCTGATAATCAACACTCAACTACCCTGGAGCCTCAAGTTCAGCAGGGCATCCCCCTGTATTCTGATGCACATTTGGCATAAATGAATTTACACGATTCATTTACAATTGTATCGTGCAATATCGTGCTAATGAATTTACACGATTCATTTACAATTTAAACGATGCCATAAGATATTTACGCTTGAACTAAAAGAAAAAAAAGGGATCCTACGCTAATAACCAGTACTACTCCCAAAATTATTCCTGAAAAATATTTAATGTAGAATGCTAAACAAATATATTTTACTCTAAAATTTGAAAGCAGGAGTGTGCGTGACGTCTCAAAAGGAGTTTCGTTCCGAGTATTTTGAAAGTCAAATTTTAGCTAAAATCGTCCGAAATCGTGATTCGATATTAGGTTAGATCGATTGAGCTCTTAACTACAAAGGTGTTCAAAAGATTAGATGTTAATTCAAGCCTCCCTAACTGCAAAAAAGGCGTGCCAAAGAGAGGAAGAAGGAAGGCACCATTTAGTATGGAGTTAGGGGAACAAAATCCATGAAAACTGTCCGTTGAGAAAGAAGTTTGTGAAGTAAAATAAAAGTTGAAAAAGAAAGTGGTAGGTGCTGAAAAACAGGATAGCAGTGAACCGAAAAAAAGATGGTTCGAAAGAAAAGAAAACTTATTCTATTTCAACGAAAAGAAGGCCTACCTAACCTTTAACTCTGGACCTTGCTTATTCACCATGGGAGTGCCAACTCCCATAGTTACAATAGTTGGATCTCATGAGCCAGATACCGAAGATGAGCAGCACTGAACGCGAATGCTCAATTCTTTATAAACAAATGGCTTCTTGAATGATATTTTTTCCACTTTGTACACACACCAACGAATCCATGGCAATTGGCAATGAAGATGTCTTTCGTCTATGCAGATAATTTCTGAACAACGCCATATTTATCAGAACAGGATCAAACGATTGGAAGATTCAAAATTTTGCGTCTGCACGCAGCTGCACTGGAGACCCTTCATACAGACATTATTTAACCATCGCATTATCACACTAAACCTTCATCCCAACTTGGCAACTTGTATTTCCACTGAAGGAGAAGCGTTTTTTTAGTTTACTCAGAATTGCCGACGATTTCAAAGAGATGGAATGCACATGAAGTCAGTTTACGCTTTTACATAACAAATGTCTCTTCAAAAATGTGGCAGAAATACGCAGATGAAGGTACACCTATTCATTCTATAAAGAAGAGAATACATGGAATCGAAGTAACTAAAATAAGTTATCCTTACTACGAATAAAAATTAGATTATATAGATTGATTAAGCCTCCCTAACCACAATAAAGGTGTCCCAAAGAGAAGATGGACGAAGGGATAATTTAGCATGGAGTCGAAATAACGTGAAGTCAATGCACAAGGTGTTTTCTTACGCAAGACCCCCTGCGCTTAAAAATAGGATAGAAATGAAGTTTATCAAAAAGATGAAATTTGAAGGAAGTAAAAGGTATTGCGCAATAAGTCAGTACTGGAGAAAAAAAAATCCTTCACGAAACTAGAAACCTAATTAATTTTAACAAAAAGAAGGCCTACCTAACTCTCAAGTTGAGACTTGAAACTTTCCCTCGGGGAGAATTACTTTGGTCAGTATTTACTTTAATGCGCTCACAGAAATTAAAAATTCTGTTCCAAAGAATCACTAAAGGAACACATTTAAGAACATTTTACACAAATGACATTTTGCTCGCTGATGCGTAATTTTCGAGTTATTAAACTTTGAAGTTATAGGAACGTCGTATATAACAGTGAAGAAACGGACACGTAAATATGTTGTGATACGGTATTGACGTGATGATAGGTTAAAGTAGGTTAGGTTACGTTAGGTTGGTTAAATAAACCAACAAACTAATCTAAATGAACCTAAAACAACATGGCTTAACTTAGCTATACCTACGCTGATGGTTGGCCGCCAAAATGCTGCGCGTGTTCCAACAATGCAGGTACGACGCAGCCGACTATTTATTGTTATTCTTATCTGAACGTAATTCATATTGTATCTCGGAAATTACTCATTAGCGAAAAAAATGTCATTCATTTAAAACGTTTTTAAATGTGCTCCTTTAGTGATTCCTTGACAACCAAATTTCTAAATTCCGTGAGCGGATTTAAATGAATATCGACCATTAATTTTCACAGATAAGAACTTAAAAGTTTAAATAAAAAACAATAAAATAACAAATACTTTATAAATTAAAAAAATGCTGTACTACACATACGCACAACGAGAGATGACATTGGTTTAGTTGGCGATGTCAACACATATCGATGAAAAAATCATTTTGTTCACTTCAATCAGTAATTTAGATGATGATTATCACTTCTCTTCACTGTCCCAAAGGCGAACTGTGTACAATGAAAGTTCTTTGCAGCATTCACTGTTTTAGCGTTGAGAAATAAAAATACAGAAAAAATAAATTATCACCAAGTCATTGTGTGAACAAATTATGAAGGTTCTTGCAAGCCTAACCCGTGCAGTAAGCGCATAAGTGTTGACAAGAATATTGATGTAAAATAGGCCGCAGTTAACTTTTACTCGTTATAGTCGGCAAACGTTCGCGTAGGATGGCAGTTCTGGCGCGGCATGTGCTGCCTCTCTCGCCTCCTAGTGACTAAGAGTGATGATTGTGGCCTGCTGTCGGCTACCCTCCCACAGGGAGGAGAAGCCTCGTATATATGCAGTTAGCAATTAAAAAATTAATCATATAGCAAGATGAAAAAATAGTCAAAACAGATGAAGATCTCTTTGAATCACGACATCTGCAAAGCTTTTAGCCATGCAACTATCCAACTTCTGATGGTAGGACTTATGTAAGTGGAGTGGAAACCGAACCCTGCGAACGTGCATTATGGTAGTACAGTTAAAAATAATTACTTATAAGTACACGTTTACTTTACTGAAGCGCCTTTGGAAACAAGCTGAAACTAGAAGGAGACCTGTCGCCTAATTCTGATGATAATCATGGTCATCATTTGCTATTTAAAATTACCGACTTGTATTTATTATTTTCTACGTTAAATGAAGCAAAACTTACCTTACCTCAACTGAACCTATTGTCTTTGTTTTAACGTCAAACAAATGGTAAAAATATCTAGATTTGGTCGATATTTACTTTAATGCGCTCATGGAATTTAGAAATTTGGCTCCCAAGGATCACTAAAGGAGCACATTTAGGAACGTTTTACATGAATGACATTTTGCCCTTGCTCACTGATGCGTAATTTTCAAGACAAAGCATGATTTACGTTCTGGTAAAATAACATTACACAGTCGGCTGCGTCGTACCTGCATTGTTGAAACACGCGCAGTATTTTGGCGGCCAACCATCAGTGTCGGTATAGCTAAGTTGAGTTATTTTAGGTTTATTTTGGTTAGTTTATGTTAGTTTATTCAACTAACCTAACATAACCTACCCTAACCTCGCCCATCGTTACGTCAATACCGTATTACAGCATATTTACGTGTCCGTTCCTTCACTTCTATATACGACGTTCATATAACTACAAAGTTGAATAACTCGAAAATAACGCACCAGCGAGCAGAATGTCATTCATGTAAAACGTTTTTAAATATGTTCCTATAGTGATTCTTCGGAAACGGAATTTTTGATCTCCGTGAAAGGCCTAAAATCAATATTGACCCACTCGTGTAGTAACATTCTATATAGTTTAATAGCCGCTGTGAATTTATCCTGTCTACCTGTGCATTTCTCACACTTCTAAAATGGTTACTATTTTAAAAATGTTTGTTTTTCCCATGAACGTTGCAATTGTCAAAGTGAACATATCAGATTTAAATTCAAGACAAAATTCAAGTACGTATTTCTAACACCGGAATTTTGGACGTCTGTTTCGAAACACAGAATCACGTAATCGGAAACATTGAAATAAATATCCGTGCACAACACCACTGGTGCCTAGATGCTAAAAATGAATCAAAACAAACAGGTAACATTCTTAACATGGCTCAATTAAGAAAAACACAACTGAACTTCGATCCTCAAATTATACTTTGACCATTTTATTGATAACTTCCATGTGATTTTACACTTCCTTCAATTTAGCTCACAGTTGGTTTCTGGCTCTGGGGTAACATAGCCAGACTCTCTGACGAGTGCCTTTTTCTTCTTCTTCTTAAGGTGTCAGAAGCCAATACCAGCTTCCGAGAGAAAAACAAGTTAAATAATAATAGCACTCAGCCTGCCAGCTTGAACCCTTTTCTTTGTAATTACAATGAAGTAAATAAAGTTTTCAGGTTCTTCTCAATAATTATTGATGAATAGAAATAAGAGTGACGTGAAAACAATGAATAGATGATTTTCTCGTCTAACCATATCTGCTTATCTTAATTGTTGGCGATAATATAATCACCAGAGGAGCAGCACATACTTTGATGGAAATACAGCGGGTGTTGGACTGGGATCACACGAGGATTTTTTTCTGTTGGAGATGCTAGACCAACCACACCTCAGTAAAGGCGATGATGTCGCCGGTGGCCAAATTCACGTCTTCCTAATATCGAAATGGACTAAAGCTATATCAAAAATTTATTATGGAAATTGGAGAGGAAGATAATTGATAGGCTTCGTGGGTATCAGATACTTGACAGGTATTTACGAAGTATAGAATATGAGGTAGTGTGGTACAACTGGCGGCCTTTAGAACCCTGTAAGATTGTTTCACGCTTGTTCTGTGCCTTGATCAAAGTCAAACTCATCATTATCTATTTGCGGGCACGCTATCTTAGAAAGCCTCCCAGTATAATAGTTCGTGCATCAGTTTTGGGAAAATGCTGAAACGTCATCAAATTAAAATTCACTTTTTGTGTTTTAAGAAATCGCTTTAATGAAGATGCCCCTAAACCAATTTAACAACTATAACACAACATTTTAGCAAGTGATGGCCTTTGTCATTCGAGCCTTCAATTATAAAGCAGCTATAATCTTTTTTTTACCTACAAGAACATTGTGGCTATAATGCTTTCCCTTTTTTCTTGTTCCTTGTAACGGAACTTTCTTCATGAATTATTTACGCAAGAGTTCCGGCTAAACGTTGGTTAAGGGTGAAATATTTCTTTCTTACATAAGACCGCATTAAGTCAACAGTAGAACCATGAAACACAAATACAAATTTGTATTTTAAGAAAACCTTCATCGTTAAAAACAAATGTCCAATATTTCATGTTTCGACTTTATCGGAAATAAACTGTTTTCTTTTCTTTCGTTCTCAAATACACCTGCCCGCTGTGTCGCAGAAAGTTGCGCTGCCTAGGTAAAGATTGCTTCTTCCAGATAAGCGGAAGTAAACGGAGTAAACGAGGAACACTTTACTTAAAAACTGCCTTTAATATGTAACACATTATATTTCGGACACAAAGTGTGTGGTCCCTAATTGGAGGTTACGTAAGCCTTCCATTTGCTGAACCAGAATTTTGTTTTGTTACACATCATCCTTTTCCGTTCACTGCTGTCTTTCTTCCACCACCGTGTACTTGCTTCATCAACTTTTATCTTGTTTCATAAACTTCTTTCAATCTTACTGTTTTAATGCGCAATGAGTGAGGACACAGCTTGTTCTCAGTTCCATCTTAACGGTGCCGCAGATCATCTCATGGGAATACGCTTGTTATGGGTGAGGGGCACAAAATATGCAGCTAGGAATCTAGTCTTACTGGCGGGTTTTCAAGGTCTGGTCTTGCCACCAGAACTGAAAATAATTAAAGTCACTTATTGGAAAACTAGCTTTTATAGAGTATTGTTCTGCTTTCAACGATACTTCAGTTGAGTGCCTTTCTAAAATCAGGCCTGCCTCTCAGCTTGGGACCTTATATTTTATTTCCATGAGTGGTATTGCTCATACTTCGGATCTGCGTTCGCCGCTGAGGTGCAACGAGAGACGAATATGATAGAAAAAACGAATATCTAAGGCCGCCGTCACACGGAGACCAAATGGTAACGTTTCGTCAAAATCGTCTACAGTCAGCGGCACTACTCTGTCTGTCCAGGGCCACGAAAGAATCAGATTTCAGCCTTAGTTTGACAAAACTGGTCCTAAACTAAGGCTGAACTCTGATAGTTTCGTTGCGCTAGACAAACCGAGTAGTGCCGCTGACTGTAGATGATTATGATGAAACGTTACCACTTGGTCTCCGTGTGACGGCGGCCTAAGGAGTATCCTCTACCGGAATACAGAAATAAAATTTTCATCATTGCCGTAGAGGCATAAACTAAGAAACCTCCTGAGTATTTTTATCGATAAATATTTTTTCTGATATGCTTTGTTTACCTCATGCTGGAAGACTTCTGTACCCTTTGACGTTACGGTTTTTAATAAGCCTTAATATAGATAAAACAAAATATATTACATTCTCATACAAGAAAAATACATCTCTCCCACGCATTAAAATTGGCGAAGGTGAAATCGAAGAAACCAACTCATGTAAATTTCTGGGCATCATAATAGATAAATATAGTTTATTGATAACTTCCATGTGATTTTACACTTCCTTCAATTTAGCTCACAGTTGGTTTCTGGCTCTGGGGTAACATAGCCAGACTCTCTGACGAGTGCCTTTTTCTTCTTCTTCTGTCCAGGGTACACGTGATGATTTGCAATTAAAACAAGCTGATGATTTGCAATTAAAAGCTTGGAGTTGATAAGGATAATAGCTCTATTTTCAATTTTATACATCTGTTAATAAATATTCAAAATAATTAATTATGACGCAAGAATGAATGAAAAACCCTTCTCAAAAACGAATAGCATTGTCAGTGAATATGTGATTTCTAGAGCAAAATACTCGTACAATTAACCAGCGAGTTGCCAACTGTAGATCGCCTCACCGATAGTTGTGAGCGTGATCCTCCTATCCTATCATCCTCATTACCCTATATATAGTGTTGAACTGACGTTCAAAGAGCACATCGCTCATATTAGTTCTAAATTATCAAAATCCATCGGAATCCTGAATAAAGTAAAACATTTCCTGCCTGAATCAGCCTTACAAATGCTCTACCGAACGCTCATTTCACCATACTTGCCATACGGAATAGAAGCATGGCACGGAACTAATAAAAATGAAACAAAAAAAATTTTTACTCTGCAAAAAAGAGCCATCAGAGTGGTAAAGAACCTAAAATACAATGCTCACACAAATGATTCATTCAAAAATTTACAAATACTTAAACTTTCGGATCTTTACAAAATCTCCATTTGTAATTTCATTTACAAAACATTAGCAAATGATGGCGACAATAGCCTAAAACAATTATTAACTGCGCAAACTGGTCATCACGACCATTTAATTAACCCGGGATAGAGATAAATTCATGCTTCCTTATTACTCAAAGGCCCGGTCGCAACACAGTATCCTCTTTGTTGGAACTAAAACTTGGAACTCAATACCTGAGGAGATCCGTGAAAGTAATTCTTACAAGGTATTCAAAAGAAATCTTGAGTCTCACATCCTATCAGAACACTAGTCGTGTAAGATCACCAAGTCAAATCTTGCCTCCCTCATGTCTGATCCTGATGATGTAATTTGCCACGGGTAATATCGCCGATCTTCAGTCTGCTCTTAAATCGTTTATCAAATATACTGTTGAATATAGTCCACATGACCTATATCGTAAAATGAAGCATCAAATGTCGAATTAATTTTCTCATTGATCAGTCATATGCGAAACTAGGTCAAGTGAATTATGTTAAACTTTATTGTACACAGAATAATGTGATGGTAGGATGCCCTAGAAGTCGCTGAACTTGTTCGGGCCCACAGGTAGCTATACGTAAATTTGATCATTGTACTAGACTTAAGTAACATTCTACCTCTGTAACACCTGTGGTAAATAAATTGTTTAAATTGTTTACAATTGGTTTATTTTCGAAGTTACTAACGCGGATTGCTCATTCATTGCGAAATTTTTCGACGCAATAATGCAAATTTTTCATACATTTTTCACTAAGTGAAACAACAGGCCGAAAGAACAGATGTGCTTGTATAACATGTTCCCTCAAGTAACTACAATTCATGCTATTAATCCAGTTATATATTTCACCCTAAAATAACTATGCTTGTGTCGTGCTCGCTGTGGCACAGTGGTTAAGGGCATCGCCCTTGCATGTAGGAGTCGAGGGTTCCATCCCGGCGCTGGCGCGGCGATTTTTCCCGTTGGGTATAAGGGAAAGCTCAAGCACAATACCCCACTCAACCCAGGTGTCGGAAATGGGTACCGGCTTTACGGGGGAACCGTCATGGTGTCCTATATATAGTGTTAGTAATAAGGCATTTGAAAAACCAATGCTCAAGATCATATGTATCAGGCTTGATTGGAAATAAAGCATCCTAAGATGCCGATGTTTGTTTGTTTTTCTTGTCCAATGTATAATTTGCAAGCTAGTATGCATTAATTTATGAACTGTTGTATTTCTTAAAGTAAGTAATATTAGCATTGATTTGCTAGCGCTTCAGTAGTTCGTACTATATCGCGCCGTAGGTCTCACAGTTCAAAGAAAAATCAAGCTTCACTTCACTTCAACAAAAGCACACTATACAGTTCTTGTTCAACGTTTGTCACGATTACCATTATGAAAAACACAGTAACAGCCATCACAAAAACCGCTCCAATTGCCACCCACACTATTGTCATCTAACAAGAGCCCCAGTTGATCTTCGAAAACACCATCTATAGAGCTACGCTCAACCCGCAAGCACAGGACAGCCAAAACCCCGTAGGGGATTTCAGCTGCCCACCCATTTATGGCCGGACGCCTTACCCTCGCTGAAACCCCCTGAGGCATCTACGCAGCGCGCCCGGCCATATTGCAGTTTAGTCATCCACATCTCAGACGTGAAGAAGTTCCTTGCTTACACTATTATTTTTCTGGTTAAATTTCAGATTTCAATTTGCACTTCTCTACGAACACTTTAAGCACTGTCACACTGAAAGCTGAGCGCTCAAATTCCCTGAGCATTCCAGTCATTACATCCTCATCAGGACCTCGCAGTCTCGGGAAACATACATTCCTGGCAGCAGCATATCGAGGGCACTCAGCAAGAAAGTGTTTGACAGTCAAAGGAACGTGGCACCGCTCACATCGTGGCTGCGGCTGCCGCTCCATGAAGTGTCCGTGTGTCAACCGTGTTTGGCCAATACGTAGGCGGCAGAGTATCACTTCCATCCGGCGATGGCGACAACTAGACGATATCCACTCACGCACGGTGGGTTTAATACTTCTTAATTTATTATAAATTGTTCTGTCCCACTCCTGTTGCCACAAACTTCTCACTGCAGCCTTTATCCGAGGATAGTAGTCTCGGAACGGGACCATCAAGTTCAGCGTTTCCCCATTTGTTTCCGCAGCTTGCTTAGCCTCCCGATCAGCTCGCTCATTGCCCGATACTCCCACATGTCCGGGAACCCAGTCTAACATGACACTCTTACGTCTACTCGCAAAGTTTGTTAACATTACGAGGATCTCTGCAATGAGCGGGTGTGTACTATTATACATTTGTGTGGCATCAATTACGCTTTTCGAGTCAACAAAAACAGTAAAAGAGCCACATGGGTACTCCTCAATCAATTTCAGCGCNATGGGTCTCAATTGCATTTCGGCCGTAATCGCAGGGTAATCCACAGATGAGGGTATGAAATAAGGAAATGGCAGGTGTCGTCCAAGGGGCGCGTGCACACCAGCCCATGCAGGAGACAAAGGGACTTGTTCCAGCCTGGCTAGGTACTGCAAGGTTAGTTGCAAACGTCGGAGCCACAGGGGAGGCTCTCCGCTCTCCACGCACAGGTTGTAAGAGGGCGAGGATCGAAAAGCACCAGTGCTTAACCTGATAGCTGCATGGTGCACTGGGTTCAGTTTAGCCAGTGTGGATTCTTTGGCATATTGATACACTATACAACCGTAGTCTATTTTACTTCTGATGAGACTTCTGTACAGTCGCAACAGCGTCACTCGATCTGCTCCCCAAGTTACTCCGGATATACACTTGAGAAGGTTCATTCTCCGAGCGCACTCAACCTTGAGGGCTGCCAAGTGGGGTTTCCAGGTGAGCTTATCATCCACAGTCATCCCCAAAAACTTTACGCTGCGCAAATGCTACCTGTCCCTCCCCCAGCACCAGTCGAGGAGGATCACAGCGGCCGCTGCCCTGGAAATGAAGGCCTACAGTTTTCTCAGTAGAAAAGGTAAAACCGTGCTCAAGAGCCCAGTTGTTCACACTGTTGATAGCTTTCTGCATTCTACGAGCCACCGCAGGCAATAATGCAGATGAGGAGTACAGCATAAAATCGTCCACATACAGAGAGGCTAAAATGCCAGGGGGAAGGACGGAAGTAATTCCGTTCAAGGCGACATTAAATAGCGTGCAACTCATGACGCTGCCTTGAGGCAGGCCTTCATGTTGAAACTGCACTGAGGAGAGCGTACCACCCACTCCAACACGGAAAGTTCTCTCGCCAAGAAACTCCTGGATGTACAAGGCCATATTTCCACGGAGTCCATCTCCATGCAGCGATTTGAGGGTCCCATATCTCCACGCAGTATCATAGGCCTTGTGCAGGTCAAAGAAAACACACAGTCTGTCGACGTTCTGCGAGATTAGTTACCAGGTAGTTTTGTAGGCGTAGCAGAGCGTCTACGGTTCCGCGGTGTTGTCGGAAACCAAACTGTACGGGGTTCACCAGCTCTTCAGCCTCCAGCCATCGCGTAAGCCGGACATTTACCATCTTTTCCATCAGCTCACCAAGACAGCTAGTCAGGGCAATGGGTCGATAATTATCTGGGTCGATGGCAGGCTTGTTCGGCTTTGCAAAAGCCATGATTATTGCTGTTCGCCATTGCTGCGGATATGTGCGCGTGCTCCAGATTTTATTGTAGATACAGAGAAGGCATGATATCGCCGTATGATCCATTTTCTTCATCATTTGGTAGTGAATGCCATCAGGCCCGGGGGCTGTGTTTTTGCACTTTTTTAAGGCACAAACAGTTCTATCATTGTGAGAGGATCGTTGTAGGAGTAGGCGGAATTTGTCGAAAAATCAAGTGGTTGCCGCTCCTGTTGGCGTCTGAAAGCCGAGGAGACATGTCCGCATCTAGCACGACTGAAGCTCCGAGCCAACACTTCCGCTACACGCTCCGGATTTGCTGTGAGAGAGCCATCAATTTCCAAACACGGTGGCCTGTGTCCATAATTTCCCTTCATTTTGTTCACTCTCTGCCACACCTTGGCCATGGGAGTATCGGTATTCAAGCCGGAAACATACTTCTGCCACGATGTCTTACGCGCCACATCCTTTACTAGTTGCGCTCGAGCTCTCGCTCGGTTGTAGGCGATCTTATGTGACAGCTCTCTGGTTCGTTGATAGCGCCGTAAAACTCGCTTCCGTTCACCATTGGCTACTGCACACTCGTTGTTCCACCATGGAACACGATGTTTCTGACAGCCTCCCTGTGATTTCGGGATGGCAGCATCGGCAGCCGCATGCACCGTTCTAACAAAATGATCAACTAATTCATCCACACCGCAACTCTCATCTGGGTCTTCCATTCGCGAGCAGGATTCGAAGTTTCTCCACTTGGCCTTCTTAAAATTGAAACGTGGATCCGCGGGCACAGGTTGGTACCGTATCAAAGACAAAAGGATAGGATAGTGGTCACTACCACACGTATCATCAAGCACAGACCACTGCGTATCATGAAAGATGTCGGGCGTGCACAGGCTGACGTCGATTGCGGAGGAGGTACCGCTTTGTACATGGAAGTGAGTGGGAGCTCCGGTGTTCAGCAGGCACAACTCGGTAGCATCCAAAAACTCTTCCACCGCTCTACCATGCCGATCACTTATCGAGTTGCCCCACCGAATATGTTTGGCGTTTACGTCTCCAAGTATGTACACTGGTCTTGCCAGCTGGTTACTGAGGAGGGTGTATTTCTTACCTAATCACATCTTTCAAGCCTCTTACGCGCCATTAGTACGCTACGTTTCTCCTCTCTATTCATTCAGAGTCCTAACTCAAAATGTGCCTCGATTCTAAGAGTCTCACGATCGAGTGCTGTCCGCTGAGCAGAGGCGCATAATTTTGCATGTTTGCGTCCTTTCATGCACTCGATTTTTAGCGCCAGCTGAAGAAAAAGTGAATCATGATACCTAACGACGTTTACTTGAAACGTTGTTGAAACAATGCTCCATAACTAGGGCAGTTGCTACAGAATGAACTGCCATGGCTGTAACAATAATAACAACAATGAGAGGTGTTGATAAAATCAACATTGAAGCACGGATGCGGGTCCTTTACTGCTCCTCTACGCATGTCGTCTGCGACCGAAAGATTAATTTAGCAGCTTGTCTTTAAAGGTAAGTCAACTGCAAAACAAAGCTCCTGAAACTTTTAAATTAGATCGTAAACATCTATTACACGGAGATAGTTCATCAATTCCTTAACGCGCCATGGCGGTTTAGAAAAGATGTCCGTGAATTTGAACACGTGTGCGAGGACTCTTGATACGCAATATTTGTTCCATCAAGTAGAAGCACTATTATATGGCACTGCTTATTGGAAATATCAGTTTTAATATGAAGTATTTGTCAACCTGACGTGACACTGATCTGAGCAGAGTCTTAACAGTGGCCGCTCCATGAATCTCAGCCTTTTAAAGCGCAACTGATTTTCAGGGTTGATACGAAACATTTCCTTGTGTTAATGAAAGGCAGTTAAACTGTGTCAGCGTATATTACAGCCAATCATATCCCTCACTAGTATCTTAGACGACAACTCAGACGTTCTCAAAGCCCACGTCATGAAAAACTAATATTTTGCTCATCACCAACATGGGCAAAAAAATGTAAGCTTTGTTTTCTATCAGAATGTCGGCGGAAAATGTACAAGCGGAGGCACTTTACCTGCAGGAAATTTATAGCTACAGTTGGGAATAGGCAACACAATTCACGGAAAATTTATTGGGGACATGATCGAATAGCTGACAGAAACAAAGACCCCTTCGGTGAGATGATACAACAGGTCGTCGACTGTGGCATCATTTTTTAAAGTGCTTATACCCTGCTACTACGTCAACGGACCATGTGTGCTCTGGTCTACGTAGCTCTGGAGAATGTTACTGCTGTCTCCAAAATTATCAAATTCAAGGAGTTTAGCACCTTTGTACTAAGATTGGGTGATTTTACGGGATTGCACCACGTTCGAATCTTATGAAATCATTATTTAAGACCTAATTTTTAGCTACTTGGCACAAAGATCTTAGCCTGATAACTGCTGTAAAACTTGCCGTGGGATGAAGAGTGAGAATTTCATACCATCATACCATTTATCAAGGAATTGAGTCGACAATTTAGATGAAGTGAACAAAATCGACGGAGTTGACATTTGGAATATAAAGGGAAAACTAACGTAACGAATATGTACTCTTCACAGCATGAATAACCATGACACTTGAAACTAGGAAAACAGAAGAATAGCTCTGTCACAATGCAGTTAAAAGCCAAGTATTCAAGAAGACCTCGCAATGTACAGCATGAAATGAAGCATCAGAGAAGCTCAGCATATCGAGTGTTACACGCAGGACACGTCCCCGCCACAGCGCTCCAACACAGAGCAAAGTATGGGATTTAGTCTGATCCGCTGGGTGATCCACTGCGGCTCCTCGATCGCGATCCACGACGTGATCCGCTGCCTGATCTAGATCGAGACCTTGACGGAGACCTGGAACCGCTTTTTGCTCTGCTGTTTGATCGAGACCGCGATCGACTCTTGGACCGTGAAACGCTCCTTGATTTGGAGCGAGATCCACTTCTGGATCGGGATCGGGATCGAGAACCGCTCTTAGACCTAGATCGGGATCGGCTCTTCGATCGGGACCTAGACCGGCTTTTTGACCTTGATCCACTTCTCGACCTGCTCCTCGAGCCACTCTTAGATCTTGACCTCGATCGAGAACCACTTTTTGACCTGGATCGAGATCGGTTTCTGGATCCAGACCTAGACCGAGACCTGGAGGAGTCGGACGCCAATCGGCGCCTCTTGTTACCTCCATCGCTGTCATTACCGTCCGCAATTTTGAGTCTCTTAGACTCGTCATCCGAGTCCGAGTCAGTGTCAGAGATGGTAGCTTTGGAGACGATACGGAGCTTCTGTTTACCAGACAATCCTTCATTCTTGGGCGCCTTCTTGACGGCCTTCTCCTTCTTGGTTCGCCTGCTGCCCTCACCTCCGTCAGAGCGGCCGCGTTTCCTGGAAAAAATACATTGTTGGACTTGAAATCCACAAGATGCAATTACTAAAGCAACCCAAATGGTTGTTTGTTCATGAATAGAAAGAAAGCAAAAATTCACCTTTTCTGTCTTGAAAACGAACGCTAACAATGATTTTAAACTAATCATTTCCGCAGATCACTTCTTTATCACATTAAAGCAGGAAAAATTACTTCTTTATCAAAACTCTAAATGTCAAAAATGGACGCTGCAACAATGGGCGCGGTCGCTGCAACACAAAATAACTTCTTTACCATAAATAAAAAATGCCAAAATGATCGCTACAACAAACACGCGAGAGCTCCCACAGAACTTACTTCCCGCCTCCTTCTTTCCTGGCCATCTTCTTTTTCTTGCTGGGGCCTCTGCCGGCTCCGTCTTCTCCTCCACTACGAGGACCATCGTCGTCAGAACCCTCACTGGAAGTAGAGTAAAAATCCATTACAGAACAAACATGAAATGCTTCTACTACAAAGACAAATATTAGCAAACCATTGTCTTTCCTTCTATCAGGATGAACAAGGGAACCACCACTTAAATACCTCATTACCTTTACATTTACCCAGTTTCATCACTCCTTCGAAAGACATCGCGGAATACGATGCGTTTTTCTCCTATTCGCTTCATCATAAGTACAGTCTGGAAAACGACTCAACACTGATGAAGGTAGGTTTCTTTCTCAAATATTATCCCATTATCAATGCATTGTTATTATTTGAATTTTTCAACGAACAATTTCTCGCTTAGTCGTTTAAGAATACAACACACACATTAACGAAAGCCCCATTATTACACAAGTGCAATAAACGTACATGCAGTGTACGTACTGCAAATGGAACAGCCTGAATTGCTGGCCGGCGATCTCCATTACCCAAAATTATACAAATACCTGATACTATGCATACATTTAGGTGAATCACCGTTGTGATTAAATCGTTTTCAATCTTTGGAAATATAAAAGTGAGAGGAATGTTTAGAAAATTCCTCATTTTCAATTGAAAAGTTTCAAGTCCAGTTCCAAAATCGATTCGAAGATAAAAACATCAGTGGAAGTAAGAAACAACATACGAGTACTAAAATTAAGATGCTAAGTACATTTCCGTCAAATTTTGACAAACACTTAAAACAAAATGAACTATTTACAATCTGCAATTATTACGAACTTAATGTTTCAACATACGCTTTTCCTCAAAATATGCATAGATAAAATTCTAAGCAGCTAAAAATTTTAAGATCTCCGTCAGTGGTGGCAGAATCTAAATACATGCCTCCATCGTGACCAGATCCTACGCTCAGTATAACTCAACACTAGCGGCTGGTGGTGGTGGCTCTGGTATTAATACGCTAGTAGTGATCCAACACCAATAGCTGAAGCTGCCGCCACATCATAACAATTTTACAGGCACAGCAACCCCTAATGTCCATCACAAATTAATCAAAGAGAGTTCAGACCCTTCTTAGAAAAATGTGTCACACGCACATGACGTGACCCCAAAATTCTATACATAAAAAATACGGTGGAAGGAAGTAATCCTAAAATGCATTACCGCGTGAACTTCTTACCCGTTATTGTAGCCAAAGCTAATAAACTGACACTGGTATCAAGGTTGTCATCGACACCAGAATGAAGAAGAATCTGCCACTAAGCACTGACCTCCAAAGAACACACTAGGGTACAAATACGACTAAAAATACAATATTTCAAAGCCCCGTTGTTCATTCAAAGTTTGGTAGTTTCGCCTTTTTACCCATTGACTGCAGTACGACCCACGGGTGGGTCGTGCTTAAGTTTTTCCAGCTGCAAAACGACCCATCAATGGGTTGTTTGAAAAAAATTTAACAATCTTTTATATTAATGGTATTCAATGGACCCAGTTAACGTTTGCCACTTATAAAATTTGTAACAACTTTTGACTTTAAATTTCAGCTGGATATTGAACTTCAGTTTAACTTATCGCAGTCAATGTATTAACTGAAAGAAGGCGAACGTCGTGCGTGTCCTGACCTGAGTATATCGCCGTCGCGCTCCCTCTTACGCCCCCTGGACGACTTCTGCGAGGCCGGCTCGTGCACGATGGTCTTGACAGCGCCTTTCATCTTCTCCTTGTACTCCTCGCGAGCACGCGCCTGCAGGGAGGAGTGATAGTCACCATTGTAACACGAATGGTAATGGTTGATGCCGCCACGGAGGTACATGCATCAATGGCGACGACGACGAAAATCGTTATTGTACTGATGTAATTGACAGATCTGTCCTAAGGCTGACAGCTTACACCAAATGAAATAATGATTTTATTGTAGTAATTTTTGAGCTAGGTGATGGATCAGAATAAGAAGAATACTAGCAACATTGAGGTAGATTTCAAGACACAAGGTGGGTATCACATCAAAAACTATCAAAGAACAAGTGACATAATTTGGTATAGGGAAAATGAAAACTATACTCCCCGCTGGTGTCTTCAGAAGCCAAAACAATACAAAAACTGTACTGGTGAATGGAAAAAAATTGTATCCATTGGTAATTTAATGTCCATGCTTACCTCAAACTTCACGCTATTTTATGCGCAAGAAACATTCTGAAATTATCTACCAAAGCACTTTTAAACATTTCTTGCCGCCACATCTACACTCTCAATTCACATCCAACAACAGGGCAGTGTCTGCCATGTATCTTCCATTAACTGCTTCGACGTCTACAAGACACACAAGCCACCCACTCACCTTGGCGACCGCTTCCTCCTGCATCTTCTTCTCCCTGAGAGACCGCTCGAGCTGGAGCTTCTCTTGCAGCCGTCGGACTTGCTCTTCCTGCTGCAGTTTGAGCTGGCGCTCGTCGTTGTCCAAGCGGCGGGCGCGCGCCACGTGGTACTGAGCCTGGCTCAGCAGATCCCGGCACTGGCTCGCCTCCGCCGCCGCTGCCGCCAGGTCGTACCGCAGCCGCTCCCCGTGTACCGACAGGTGTTGGAAGTATCTGTGACAGATAAATGATGGAGTCGTGTGGGTAGCCATTTGAATCTTTCCAGGGACACGGGGCTAGTAAAGTCGTAAAGTCAAGATGATGGTGGGCTTACATTACACGAGTATATGTTGGGGTGGTGGTGGACTGAGAGTACAGAAGTACCTGCTGGAGTGATAGTGAACTGACAAGAAAGGAACCCCCCCCCCTCCCCCTGTCGAGGAGAGAGGTTTAGAGATGGAGTGATGGTGAACTGACATGCTGAAAATGCCTGACGGTAACGAGACAATAGAAGTAAAGCCCGCTGACAGGCAGTTTGGTTCCAGTACGCTGACAGGCAGTATGCTTGCCAACACGCCATCAGCAAACTGTTTTGCTCACTTGTGTGCGAGGGTGAGGTGCTGAGTGGCGCGCAGCACGGACGCGAGGCCGCTCTTCTCGTCTCTCAGCACGGCGGTGGCGAGCTTTTGCAGCACGAGCGCCAGGTTGTACAGCACCACCGTGTCCTGAGGGGCCACGTGGCGAGCCTGCAACGATGCGTCAACATGGAGTTTAAATGAGGCACAACATGGGGTTTAAATGAGGCAAAACATGGGGTTTAAATGAGGTAAAACATGGGGTTTAAATGAGGCACAACATGGGGTTTAAATGAAGCACAACATGGGGTTTAAATGAGGCACAACATGGGGTTTAAATGAGGCACAACATGGGGTTTAAATGAGGCACGACATGGGGTTTTAATGAGACACAACATGGGGTTTAAATGAGGCACATGTGATTAAAATGAGGCACATGTGATTAAAATGAGGCACAACATCATGTCTACAAGTGATAACCGGGTTACACAATTGATGAAACAGCAGTAGATGAATCGTGGAGACGCTGAGACGCAACAGTACCACACACGCCCGTACTTTTTAATTTTTATTTCAAAGAGTCAGAACAAGTGCCTTCACATCTTGTTTTGACACTCAAATGTGAGGAACAAAACAGGAGAGTGGTAACTAACCAATCATGAAACAATCAGCAACACGTGTGCTGACAGGGCAGTAAACTGTAAAGGGATTAGATAACTAATTCATCTGTGACTGCTTAGCAATACATATAATCGTGAAACAATAAATGGCTGACTGAAATTCCGTAATATTATCTATGCTAAAGTGAGATGATGCAATTGAAGAACTGGATCAAAAGAGAAAACTATATCCAGCGTTTTCGTTTTTGATTCTCTTTCTTTAGACAAAGGTGATGAACATAAAAGGTTTGTTTACTACAAAAACACCAAAGTAAGCCTCTCCCAATAACCAGCCAGCCCTTTTATAGGCGCAGCACAGCTAATTAATTAATTTTCGACAATTAGGCTGCCAGTCTCAGACACTTGGCATCGTGTAGACCACTTAGATGGGTCAACATGGCCTGCTGTCCACTAAACCCACCCTGACGAGAGTAAGCATGGCTCGCTGCCCATTAAACAATACTCCCATCAAACCCACCTTGATGAGGGTCAGCATGGCTTGCTGCCCACGAAACAATACTCCTATCAAACCCACCTTGATGAGGGTCAGCATGGCTTGCTGCCCACCAAACAATACTCCCATCAAACCCACCTTGATGAGGGCAAGCATGGCTTGCTGCCCACCAAACAATACTCCCATCAAACCCACCTTGATGAGGGCAAGCATGGCTTGCTGCCCACCAAACAATACTCCCATCAAACCCACCTTGATGAGGGTAAGCATGGCCTGCTGCAGTTTGCCTGCCCTGAAGTAGGCACGCGAGAGGTAGCTCAGAACTTCAACGTTCGGGTGACGGAAGAACTTCTTCTGGCAATTCTCGTACTGCGTAAAACGTCAGATAAATTTATAATTCTTCATTAAAATGATCTATGTTAGAAAAGAGAAGTAAGTGACGGTGGTTGCTTTGATCAGTTTGAGTGTATTTAAATAACTGGAAATAAAGTCGAACGCTACGTTCTTATAGTGTGAAGGTGCAACATTCTAGAAAACCTGTCAAAAAAATAGGCTGTGTACTTATTACCTCACACATATTTACAAGCCATTCATTTAATATACATCAATTTGAGCACATTCGAACTATCGAACTAAACCACGCACAGCAGTGAACCTGTTATACCTAGACTTTTCTAAGGGGAATATGTTACAAATAAGGGTGGATTAATCATCAAATTTCTACTGATATAGTAGCAATTGGAGATGCTGAGAAATTTAATAGGCCCTGAGCCCTTTATATTTTAAGCCCAAAGATGATTAAGGGGAAATCAGACAATAAACAAATATGTACGAATAGCAATTTGATGAGCACAGGTTATATTCTGTGCCATCACATCACGAAATGGCAAGTAGGCGCACCATCTGTATGGCGCTGATGTACTGCTTCTGCTCCACGTAGATGTGGCCGATGTTCATCCAGACGTCGCTGAAGTCTGCTGTGGCTTCGCGCACTTGAGCGAATATGTCTCGAGCCTCGTTGATGTAGCCCTTGTGCGCCAGCACAGAACCTTGGGTGGAGGGAGGTAAGACGGCTCAAATTGAACAGTCATCACAGTGTTAGAAAAAAGTCAATGCACTACGATTGTCGCGTAATTTGTACCTCCAGTTCTTATTACAGAATGAGAAATTTGGGGGCTGAGGCGAAGTAAAGAGGCTCAAGCTAAACAGTCAACAGAGCTTCGCCCAAATAAAATAAAATCAATACGATTTTCGTTTAGTTGGTAGCTGCAGTTTTGGTCTAATAATGCGAGTAGAGTTTCTTAACCATTCTAGAAGCCCAATTAGTATTGATAGGTTTTTGGTAGAGAGCCGATAAAAACGAAGCTCACATCCGACCCATGAAAATGAGCTATTTTACCTGAAGGTGTGGATGGGAAAGCTTGTGCATTCTTCTAGAGAAGAGTACGATTCATACAAATGGATGGTAATAATTACGAGCAAAAAAAAGAGTAGTAAATGTTGGCGATCAATTTAAAAATGCAGCATATTCAAGTGTATGTATGAATGAAAAACATGCAACATAGCAGTGACCAATAGTGGCACACAAAAAATAGCAAGACAGACGTGTGATTAACACGAAACTAAGACAAGGAAATGAACACGTTTGGAAAAGAAATGAATAAATCGAAACAGCTCATGCAAAAACAAGACGAAGCGAGACCAATTAATGCCATTAGTGGCCCAGATGTTCTTAGAATCCGTCTTGAGGTCCTTCATTACATGACTCTCGCATAGGAAAGTTCAAGGGTTCAGTGATTTGATTAGAGGTTAGTTTGAGCCTCCCTAACCGCGACAAAGACGTTCCAAAGAGAGGAAGGTACTATTTAACTATAAAAATCAGGGAACGCAGAACCTATGCATAATGTGCACAGAAACAGTAAATTAAGAAAGAAGTTCATGAAACAAGATAAAAGTTGATGAAGAAAGTAGTAGGTGCTGAAAAACAGAACAGCAGTGAACCGAAAAAAGGTGGTCCTCATCATAACGAAAAAACCTTTGATTTCAACAAAAAGAAGGCTTACCTAACTCTCAGCTCAGGACCCAAAGGTTCAATGAAAACCTATTATAGGGAGTGAACATAAAGAAAACTATAACAACCAAGCGTTCTACTTCGCAAATTCTCTTTCCATAAGACAGCAGCCTAAGTGAGACCAACCGATGCCATTAGCGGCCCAGATGTTCTTGGGGTCCGTCTTGAGGACCTCCTTGTACATGGCGAGGGCGCGCTCCTGGTGCTTGGTCTCCTTGAGCTTGTCTCGCTGCGGCTGGTGCAGTGTCGTCAGCCACACGTTGCCCAGGGCGATCAGAGAGTACGAGTCCTTGGCTGTGCTCTTGTTCTGCAAGGCATCAATACTCGTCAGCTCCTCGAGCAGTGAAGTATATCAAACGCATTGGCTCAGTTTAACACGTTCACCGCATTTCCGCAGTTGTAAACGATTGGTTTGGTTGTAAGTAACAGAATAGCCAGCAGCATTGCTACAACTATGTAAATTGATTCAAAAATCCGGCCACAGAAATAATTAAGTGAATCTGCATGGCGTATCCCGACCTCACCTTGAGAATGCGCTCAAATTTCTTCTGCCCCGGCCCGAACTCGTTCTTGGCGAGGTGCAAGTTACCCATGAGACTCCAGGCGTCAGGGTGCTCGTTGTTCATGCGCAGCGCCTCTTTGTACCAATCAGAGGCGTCGTAAATCTGGCCACGGTCGCGCGACATGCAGCCCAGCCTCAAGTAACCTGAACAAAGCGCATGGTTATTTATGCAGAACGTGAAACATTGAAGTATTTGTGTGCATGAAATGAAACATTAAAATAAAAGGAACGTGGTGCATCAAAGTATTTACATTCATAACATAACACATTCAACATGTACCTGATATGACTCGCCCACAATTTGAAGAGAGGAAACAATGAATGCATCATCACTTATGGTCAACACCGTATGTACTTTTAATCAATGTCACCATCAGTCATTGCTAAAGGTTGTTCCCAAGCCCTATGCAGCAAATTTGATAATAAAAAAACGTTGAGGCACTTTCCCCGGTATGAAGTTACGTGGTAGCCAATGGCCACCATAGATTAAAGGAAACTGGATGCTAAGGTTAGCAATTCGATACCAGAGATCAAAGATGGCAGGGAGAGACTGAGAATAAGAGCAACAAGCACAGAAAAAAGTACTTTTGTATCCTTTTAAATGATGAGCTTGGGTACTAAGAAGGTAACTGCTACAATGCTGAGGCAGTGGTGAACCAACTCAAGCTCCTCCCTTTTGCTACACAAACACACACTGACTTTTGTCCAAAAGATCCATGACTACTGGCTAGTATTGTTGCTACCAGCCAAAGAATTATTTGACACGACCAGCCACTCCAAAGCAGCTACAACATTTATTTATCCCTATCATACACCTTGACCCAACACATTGCTTCACTTCATGGTAGCTATTATAGCATAAGTTTGTTGTGGCTATTATAGCACTTGTCTTGAGGTTATTCCAACATAAGCTTATTGTGGCTATTGCAGCACAAAACGCGTCTCAAAAGCTCTGCATCGAATACAGCACACAATAAAAGCTCAGAAACAAGAACATCACTAGTAAAGCCAACGTACAGTCTACGTAGCTGGTGTAGTCATTGAGTATCTCCTTGTATATCCTCTCAGCATCACTGAAGCGGCAGAAGGTCTCGTGAAGGCGCCCCATGTTGTACTTGATGGTGACAGCAATGGAGCCGTAGTACTGGGGGTCCTGCTCCATCTCAGCCTTGCACCGCTCCACCGCCTCCTTCAGCATCTTTTCACACTCCGGTAAGTTGCTCAGTCTGTCAAATTAATAATCGCTGTAAGACTTCAAACATGAAATGTGTTCAAATTCAGATGCAGATCACAACTCTCGCTGCTTCATGTCTTAAAGTATGAAATGTGTTCAAATTCAGATTAAGATTACAAACTCTCGGTGCTGGTGGAAACGTTATAAAATGGATTACGATCCATACGGTTGCGTTAAGGGATAGTTGAGCTTACACTGTATCTGAACGCTATACTGAGCTAAAATGAGCTGGCACAATGAGGCGGCTTCCTAATTTTAGAACTGCAAATTTCTAGAAAACAAATGTAACAAGTGTCAAATACACCACAAGCATTGCCTCGGAAAGTAATAAAATAGTTCCATTTTATTTCCAACATTTCACATACTCTGTATACTACTTAGATTTGCTTACATTTCTGTATTTAGAGCTTTTGTTGAAAACAATCTATTGAGTCATAGGATTCAGCTTTTTAGGAAATCCTTAAATTTTGACTCATTAACAAACGCATTTGTATTTATTGCATGTTATGAACAAGGAACTTTCTAACATGAAGCACATTTTTGTAAAAACTAGTGTTCCTCTTCAGCATCAAGTAAACGCATGCATGCATGTAAATTAAACAGCGTCAACCAGCAGAAGCAAACCTCACTTTACTACACATAGTAAATAAACGTAAGGATAAGTTTAGAAGCAGACCTGAAGTGGAGAGCAGATATGTTATTGAGGATTTCAGAGGGCACATCCATGTTGATCTGAGTCTTCATGAGGGTGGTGGCGGTGTGGTAGGCCGTCAGCGCCGCCTGCTGGTCGCTACCCTCCAAGATCTGTGCCAGCTCGATCCAAGCTTCCACGTCCTCAGGGCAGTGCTCTGTCACCTGCGGAATACAAGATGTTGCAGCTGTAAATTTGCCTAGCTCTCGATCATCATTCAACGTATCTTTTAACTTTTTTTCTGGCAAATTGATTTATTTCAACTGGATGTTTAACTACATTGTAAAATGTAACAAGTTATGATATATACAATAGCAAACATACGGTGGTAATCAGAAATTTACTTGGTGAATGTAGTGAAGGCAAAACATCGACCAATGTTAACAAGTTCAGTTTGACACAGCCGCATCTGTTTAAAGTGTACTGTATTTAAATCATCAAGAAAGAAAGGGTCAATAAACAGATCACACTCCCAAACGCCGCCGGACTCACGTTCAACTTGGGCTCACTTAGAAACGAGTGGTGAGGATCTTGCTGACAAGACACACGACACGCATGCTACAGTCGGGCACCAGAAGCTTCAGTTTTATCAGGCACCGTGAGCTGGCGCTCTGACAGCCAATTATGTGCCACTTTAAAAGCCCGCCACATTACAACGACAAAGCTAACAGAAATGCAAATGAAGTAGACATGAATTCAGGCTGCTACTTTTTATTTTAAGAGCTTTGGATTCATTTTGGTTAATGGAATGGTGAAACTGCGGTTTTGTGACGCAACACAATGGCCCGCATGTCAGTTTGAACATTGGGTTCATGCTGGGAAAATTGTGCGCAAGCTTTTGTGGAGATGCAGAAAGAAACCACAAACAAAGATTTCAAACAGCATTAATGAAACTGTTTAGCCTTTATATGACTTAGCGCATTATTTCACTGACACGCTTCGATTAGCACGTTGAAGCCCTCATAATCCACATAACCAACTACATAGAAATTTTAATAAAGGACGTCGATATCCTCAACGGAGATATCATCTCAGCACCAATCTCACCTTCTTGAGATGCTGCTTGGCTAGGTCCCGCTTGGACTGCGAAGGCGAAGCGGCGTACAGCGATCCCAAGATCTTCATGGTTTCGTAGTTACCCGGCTGAGCCTTTAGTACCTTCTCAAAACACTGCGCAGCCTGCACACCAAATATCATCCCGTTCAATGGGACACAAAGAGTGTAGACTAGCTACGGTTACGAGTCAATATATTTTTGCATGATGTTACCTGCAGTGTTATGGTCATGGACTCGACCCAATTGCCGAAGTTGAAATATTTCTCTTCAACCAATTTTAAAAATTAATGGGAACAGAAAAATTCAGCTCTAAATAGGTTTAGTGACTACGATAGAAAAAAACACAAATTTTGATGGTATATATATGTGTCTATATTCAGCATGGGCACAGGCCGACATTCATTTGCCAGTACAAACATTTTACTCAACTATCAAGTAACATTTTCATGACTGTCAAGTGATCTATATTCTATAAGAATAGCTTTACCATCAGTAACCGCTTGACAGAGCCAACATAAATTAGTCAACACTGCAGCTTCATTACAACGTTCAATTCCCAATTGAACTTCTTAAAAAAAAAGAGGGAAGGCAAACCCTATCTGAACTGTTGCAGATGCAGCAACTTGTATGATAGCCTATAACAAGAGCTCAAAATCAGATCACAAGTTAATTTTAGCCACCCTAACCGCTACAAAAGCGTCTCAAGTGAGGAAGGAGGAAGGCACCTTTTAGTGTGGAATTAACAGAAAGGGGAATCTAAGCACAACGAGCTTCTTCACACCCTGCGCATAGAGACAGCTAGATTCAAATAATTTCATTAAACAAGATCTAAGTTGATGAAGAAACCTATATGTTCTGGAAAAAGGACAGCTTTGAACCAAAAAAATTGTCCGTAGTGATGAACTGTAGTAACTATTCTATTTGCAGAAAAAGTGCCCCTTGCTAACCAGCTCAGAACCAGGGAACGCTAATTTGCATAGATATAAAATTTCCATTCCCCTGAGGGAACAAGTGCTGGTATTGTCTTTCATAAAGACATAATATCTCATGGGTAAATATTATGCAAATGAAATTAAATATCTGACAGTATCTGAGATCAAAGGAATTAGAACACAAATTGAAGATGGACAAGAACTTCATAGCACCCCCATAACGCAAATGCAGAGGTAGCTACTGAAATAAATCATGGTTTGTAAAAGTGTTACATTTTAATCTATGCATCAACACCATATCTCCATATTCTTTCAAAAAATTCTGCAGTACCACAGAAATTTGGTGTGCGAAATCTACAAAGTAAGGAAAGAACCCTGGTCCTACACCTCAGCAAAGTCAACTGATATAAGTTAAGCCGTCAAGTCAATAGTAAAATGATTAGTCAACATTTCCAAAACTCGATAATTCAACATCTCCAAAACTCATTAATTTAGCATCTTCACTTGCGCACGCGCACGCATTCCGCTGTTTGAAGCTCATCTGCAACAGCTGACCAGTCGCTAGTTTATTCCACAGTTACATGAGACTGACCTACACAACTACTATCCCTACTCACGGGATGGTTTCAAAATTATTAGCAGTTTTAGCGCATTAAATCTGAAGATGTCAAACCAAATACTTTAACATTAGCAAACCAGTCTGAGATCTAGCTTACATTCTCAGTGTCGCCTCTGTTGATGTACATCTGGCCGAGGCCGTAGTGAGGCAACACAAAGTTGGGGCTAGCGTACTGGGTCGCCTGGTAGTAGTACTGGAACGCCTGCATACAAGAGAGCACGTCAGTGTGCTGTGACGGGAACAGAGAAGGTCTGGGAGAATGGAGGAAACGTTTATATAGTGGTCAGAATAATATAGGAACTTATTTGTTTTGTAAACCTGTTAATGACCGGTTAACTGAAATGGCACCCAGCAAAATAGGCCCACAGTTTTCGAGGTGATGAATTTAAAAGCATACTCATATTCAAAGCAAAATCAAAGCTTTCAATACAATGTTACCACGCCTTAAGAAATTCGTGTCGATTACACATTAGTTTGCGTTATGGCTCTGACTATTTACTTTAAAAACCTGTTGGATTTCACAAGAAGAGATTCATGTAATATTCCATTCATGCTTTAAGGTCTTCCATCAACTTATATCATGAGAACATAACTTGTAGAAGAAAAGATTCAGCATAGGTTCTGATACTGAAGTAATATTTCTTGAAAGCGAGTTCTAGCTTTTCTAGACCCCCAAATTGGGGACTTTGGCCTCACTTGCGAGTAGTCCTCCTGCACATGGAAGGCTCGAGCCACCTGGTAGCAACTCTCAGCTCGCATGGCTTCATTCTCGGTGTTGTGGAAGGCATGGAGGGCCAGCTGCTCAACTTTGGAGTAGTCCTGCAAAGCAGCATCACGTTATAAGGTACAGCTAGTGTCTCTTTTCTTCTACTTAATTTCAAGTTTGGCGTTATTTACACAGTAATAAACAAATTTCAGGAGACCGTTTTCATCTTAATATTAGTGTTAATTTCATAAGATGATTGAGTGACCACAAAAACTCGCCTATATTAAAATCTTATCACGATCTTCGATCACCTGGTTATAGGAACCTGATGAGCACAGTCCATTGACTGACATGACTCACATCACTCAGCTTTACTAGAAAAGGATCTGAGCACAGTCCCAGACTGACATGACTTGCCTCTACAACAGTAAAGCTTTAGTACAGTACAGAAGGACATGAGCACAGTCCGATGACTGACCTGCTTGAAGAAGAAGTGGTTGGCGAGGTGGTTGAGCACCATGGGGTTGGTTATGTCGATCTTATAAGCAAGCGACAGCTTCTGGACGCCCTTCCTGATGTTCTCAGGTTTCTTCATGTTAAGGTCAAGGACAGCGAGTCCCACCAGCGCCCCCACGCAGTTGGGGTCCAGGTCCAGGGCCCTCTCGAAGGCCAGCCTCGCCTTGGCGGGGTTGTTGAGGCGCACGTAGCAGTGGCCCAGGCCAAGCCTCACTACCGCTGGACAGCCTGGGGCTGTGCGAATAGCCTTTTTGTAGAAGGCCAGGGCCCCACGGTAGTCCTGGTCAAAACAAGAAGATTGTTATATGTGTGCGCTAAATGTGTGTTAAACTTCAATGAATAATTTAAAATTTAAATTGATTTTCGTGTTTTGAGCGCATCAATGAAAAAAAAACAGATCAATATGAGAACTCAAGCACATAGCTTCATTTAAAATCTCAGTCTAGGTGCCATTTTTTGTGAGTTTTAATAAATTATACAAAATAAATAAGATTCAAGTATTACCCAAATCTAACCATTAATTTTATCTCAAACGCTCGCATTAACTGTGAGTGCAAAGGCTACACTTTGTTATCACAGAGAACCTCGACCTTCACTGAATAATTGAAATTGACTCATACATCAGCATCAAGACACGTAAGCTACCCATCTGTCAGTGGAGAAGTTCAGCACCAACACCTGAAACTAACAAACACCTACATAGCTATGTCCAGTGCAGAGATAAGCTCTTCTCCTTGCCACATTACATTTCTCTTGGCTACATCATATGCTTCACCGCATGTTCACGTTCCAGTGACTCGACTGTCAGCTATAAGCAGCTCTGGTAAATGGACACGTGAGATTCCAAAATATCAAGGAATCACAGACCTGATAACAAAGAAAATATTTACCTCATTGCTCTGCTATTGACCCGCAGCAATTTGCATTCACTTATACAAGAATTCATGAACTACAACACAAAATCATTAGCTAGAACAATTTCAGGCAAAATGTGGCAGTGCTGAGGTTACCTTCTTATTGAAGGCAATGCAGGCCTTGCCCAGCAGAGAAGGGATGTTGTTGGGGGACTGGTTGAGCACGAAGTTGAACTGCTGGTCTGCCTGCTCCAGCTTGTCTCCCTCCAGCAAGCACAGGTACGCGCGGCCCAGCAGGTGATTCTGTTCCATATTATCATTATCACCATCATCATTATTGTTGTTATAGGCACAAAAAAAGGCTTTGCAAACGATTAAATGGTGAAATTCATGAAAGTTAGAAGAGGAATTTTTAATAAAGAGGAAAGTTTATTGCAGAAGGGATTAGATTTGATAGTTTAATCTTAGGCTCCCTGATCATCTAAAATTTCTTCTCAAGAGAGGAAAGAAGGCATCATTTGGTACAAAATTAGGGAAGCAAAGAATCTGTGCACAGCTGTATTCTTACAATTAAAAATCTCTTTCATATACAAGATTAAATAATAAGTTAGTTTAAACCTCTCTAACCACAGCAAAGGCATTCCCAAGAAAGGAAGGATGAAACATTCAGCATGAAATTAAAGGAATGCAGAATCTATGCAAAAGATGTCTCCACTTCCTGTGCATAGAAACTGCAAGAATGAAAGACATCTATGAAACAAGATAAAAGTTGAAGAACAAGGTAACAGATACTCAGAAAAAGGACAGCAGTGAACAAAAAAAAAACATGATCTGTAGCAGAACAAAAAACTATTCAATTTCAACAAAATGAAAGCCTACCTAACCTTCTGCTTGAGACCTCACATATTCCTACAGAAGTGCAAAAGAATGATTTTGGTCAAAAGAGCACATGTGATATGGGAACAAGAAGCGTTAGACATGAAAGAAGCAAGAAACTCTGGTTTCAAAATTTCCCATTATTAGCAGGAATACAACGGAAATTGTCTTCAAGCATTTCTAAACAATAATAGTGAATAATTTGATGAGCAATGATATTAATTGTGATCCAGCAATCATAAAGTCACAAGTTGCTTGCAACCCACCTGGTCGTACATGATGATCTTGTCAGCGGCGGTGTAGAGGTGAGTGGCCTTCTGGAAGAGGTCCTTCTTGGCACTCTTGTCCTTCTCTTTGTTGGCGCACTGCACGTAGTACGCGGCCAGCGAGTCTATGCATCGCATCTGCACACACAAAACGTCTCCACAACTACTTTGATTCGACTTATGCAAAATTTAATGTTGAATAATCTAAATTTTACAAATTTTCAATGTGATGTTGAATAACTTGAATTCTAAAAATGTTTAATTTTATGCTAAATAATCAAAATTCAACAATTATATTTGAAATTGGATAACCTAAGTTCAATCAATGTTAAATTTAGATTATTCTAAATCCAATCAAGTCCACAATACAAACTCACAAAACAGCCAGCAATAACATTCTCTCTGAAGAACAGCCTCTTCCGATTTTGTGACTTTTGAGCTATTTAGTATCGTGGGTCTATCAGCCTTTTGTGTCACAAAATGTTTTATTCTAATCAATTTGTCATGTTATATTTTTCACATAGGTTTCTCAAATGCGTAATAACTAATGCCAAGACGCAACGATCGCTAGACCTTGTGAGCCCTTCTGCTGGGGCTCCGTTGTCGTCAGGTAGGATTTTAAACACTGATCCGTTCTATCAGTTTACTGGAGGCCGGATCTGGGAGTCTGGTGCTATCGGCGGGGAAAGCTCAGTCAAAATGCGATTGCTCATACACGACGAGCGCTTTTACGTGGCTCGGCTCACGAATGCATGAAGGGGGGCATAACCTCATCAAGCTGGTACACATTTCAAACACCCAGGTAAGAAAAAGAAGTATGACGTTCCCTATCCTCAATGAGAAAAAACAATGGGCCCTTCTGTGTTTCAAATCCTCCTCACAAAAGATGAATGCCCCATCACCACTGACTGCAGTGGCCACTTAAATACAAGTCTAGTAAGCTAAAACAGTAGTAGGGTTTAATGCAAAAGAGACAGACAACAACACAAAACCACACAGGTAACTATTTAAAATACCATAGGAGACCACACAATATATTTTGAAATACTTATTATCTGTATCAGAGAGGTCGTCACTGATGAGTTAGCTCAATCACATGACACTGACACTATTCCTACTCTGCTTGCTTAATAATAAGTTAATTGGTTTATGATTGTGTTTGACATGATTAATTACACTAGTTAAGATGAGTGCTCAGAAACAAGAATTTGTGACTACAACAAACCTGTGTAAAATGATTTGTAAAACCTATCTAGTTTTCTTTCCACAAGTCACACCTCACAGAAAAGTTATCTTTCAATTTTTACATGCAGTTATTCTCATCTATATAAACAGTCCACTTTCTCTGAAGTAATTTTCATTGCTGTCGATTTCTGGAACTCACCTTCCACAACAAAAATCAGACAGATTAAGCAATTTTCCAACAAATGAAGCCACACAAATGATGCCAGTGTTTCCAAAACTTCAAAAAACGTACTTATAATTCCACATGTTCCCTTTAATAATATTAACTTCAAGAGAAAGTACTCTCTGAAGGAATTGTATACTTAACATTTAAAACTAAAGTCCTAAGCCTTAAAAAAAAATAAATTACCTATTTCAAGTCCAGTTTCTTTGACTTCACTTAACACCCAATGATATAGTAGAAAATTGAAGCTTATTCCCCTATAAGCAAATTATGTCATAACTAGTGATAAAACGAGCTCACCTGATCACGCTCATAATCGGCATAGTTGATGCTAGCAGCAGAGCGGCTTGCTTCTAATATCTGCACGAACTCATCAATCTTGCCCTGCTTGTAGTACTCAATCTGCAAGCAAACTCCTTTTGAATTATCCGGAAGATGAGTAGTTCAACAATAACCTTAAATTTTTACCAACATTAGGGGTTCAAGGAAAAGCATGGCTAAACACAAACATGAGAGGTCCAACATTAAACTTCAAAAAGATGTGGTTCAAGAGCCTAATAATTTGGCTTGACCAAGCAGACACAGAAGTAATTCAAATTAAGACCTATTGAAAGGAGAAAAAACAGTTCCTGATCAAGCTAAACTAAGCATAAACAAAGGCATTTAATAATGCATTCAATAAATATTGCATGGGTAACTAAAATCAAGAACCTTGAATGACTTATACTACACACTCAATAAACAATATTATACAATAAAAGCTACACAGGTGTTTGATGCCATAAAAAGGAATGGTTCACTTACAGCCAAATCCACCCAGTAATTGAGTGGCACCTTCTCGGTGGTGAGGATGCTGAGCACCTCGTCCCCTTCTGGCAGTGATGACAAGTCCAATTCAATGACCTGTGAGCCAAACCATAATTAATTTAACTTAATGTACCATTACTCATTGCATGCCCACTTTCAGATGTAATACCTGTGTTAAAATAAGCATCAATAATAAGCAAAAATTAATATACATTAATTTATTGCAGGCTAAATTTTAAAAACTTACCGAAAGTAAGTGTGCAATAAAATAACCATTTGTAATGAGCATGAGTAAGGAAGGTAAAGATCAATGTTGCAAGGAATATATTAGGAAGAAAATGACCAGATAAAAGATATGTAACACAATGCATTTGATAATTTCAATTTCAATATATGTAAACTTCTCCACTAATTTCTTGAGCATAGTAACTATTAAATATAGCTAAGAGATGTAACTTGACAGCTCACTTCCTTTAGCTGCATATTTTGAGTACAACTGCTCAAATCAGTACTTAACACAAATATAATGAAAAATGATACATTTTAACATGACTGAAATTTGTAGAAGCTGAATTTTCTTTAGACAGTTCATTAAACTTCTGAAAACAGCAACTATATTTTAACACTTGATGACTAAACACTAATGGCAAACAAATGAGAACCCATTATAAAGCAAACCTATAAAGTACTACAGAAAACTTCAACACCAGAACAAACCATATTAAAATAACTAAAAAATCTGGTCATCATTGTAATATAATAAAGCAAATCAGGTTCCTATTGTAAGCAAATAAGAACTTGAAAGTGGGTTCTGCAGCTAAAATTAAGCACTAATACTAAAAAAGCATGATAGATTATAGGATTTTGAGTTCACTACTAAAGAGTTAGAAGAATTTAATGGCATTTGGGTCACATTCAGATGGAATAAAAAACATAGAACTGAAATCATCAGCACTAATTTTACTACATTTCCACAATAGTCCATCTTTTTACCAGAGTTGTCTTGCTGGCTCTGGCTACTATTCTTTGCACACAAATAGGTTCAATAAATTTTCATATTTCTTACAAAAGAATGATCAAATACAACATTTATAAGAAATAATAGTTAATTATGTAGGTTTAACTTACGTCATCACTATCCAGCAGGGGAATTTCCAAACACGCTGACATCTTTGAAGATTAAACCTATGACAAATTATAGCATCTCTACTTTTATGTTCACCTGAAAATTAAACTTTGATGAGTAACATATGATAAATTACTACATCATTTCCATGCCCATCTTAGAACATAAATTGAAACATTATTACTATCATGAGTGTACATGGCCCATTAAAAATGACGGGAAAAATGTTCTCCTTGAATAAATTTTCCAAATAGAAATGAACAAATATGTCCATCTAATAGTACCCACAAAAGAAATATTCTTGTATACTTTTGCACTGGGGAAACTTGTATCACAGATACAGTCATAAAGCATCCCTACAAGCATGACAGGAAGACAGAAAAAGCAGACTAAAAACAAATATATAAAAAACAAACATACCAACGGCATTATCAATCTACTACAAAATGAAATGTTTGGTATATCCTTAATTTTAAATATTTTTGTCTATATAATTTATTATAAGTTATTAAAATGAGCATCTGCTTGCTTGATATCATAGGTACCATTCTGATTCAAATTATATAAAAACATGGCATCCCCTCACTTTTGTTTACAAGTCAAAAAATTTAGCATGAAAATTGAATCTATTAAGAAAATGCAGCTTATCGTGAGGAAAACAATGTAACCAATTTAATCAAAAACTTCTTGGCTAATAATAACCACACTATATATTGAATTATTGAAACATCAAATTTATCCGTAAAAATTTATTCCTTATTTACCCTTAAATTTATAAATGAATTGACATGTTTTTTGTGAAGAATGGAAATCACATTGAACATATTTGAATAGGTTAGTCCATCTCTCTTTCCCGCTCATAAGGATGCTCAATGAGCTATCTGTGACACGAGTTTCACAAGTGCACAAGTACAAGAATTTTTTGGTAAATGTGAAGGAGAGGGCAATAATCAATTTTCCCCTTTTTGCTGCCTGAACATAGTTAATTAGATTGAAATAAACAATTTTTCTTCTATGCATTATTGGGGGCAAATGAGTATTTAACGAGTTATAGCGGTAAATTAGTTAACGCAACTCAAGTGTTTGAAAAGCAAACAAACAAACATCGGCATCTACGGATGCTTTATTTCCAATTGAAGCATGATACATATCACCTTTTACATTGGTTTTCCAAATGCCTTATAACTAACACCAGGACGCCATGACGCTTTCCCCCGGTCGAAGACCGGTACCCATTTCAGACACCTGGGTAGAGTGGGGTATTGTGCTTAGAATTTTTCTCCTATACCCAACAGAGAAAATCGCCAACAACGCCGAGACTCGAACCCGGGTCTCCCCGCACGGAGTCAGGTCCGCTACACACACGGCTATGACGAGCTATGAAACGGGAAGTAATTCATTGAGCGCGTCGGATGGCAACACTACAATGGACTCTCCCTTCCAACGCGCTTGAATGATCGAGCGCATTCCCACCATCTAAGACGAAAGTTAACATATTGCTATAACTCGTTTTTTTGGATGATAATTTCTATTGTGTTATTAACTACAAGCTCCTAGAAGTGAGTTCAGGCTCCGCGGGATCGGAAAATAATAAATTACGAAGTACCCAAACATACTCTTAACAGCTCAATCACGCAACAACTAGACCTACCGCTCTAACTCGTAAAATACTTATTTGCCGGAAAAGTGCATAGAAGAAAAGTAGTTCACTTCGATGTTATTACCGCGATTCAAGCAACAAAAATTTGAAAATCAATTAGTAGCTGTTTATTCGATCGCATTTGTCATCAAAGGCAAAAATTAACGTATCGCTATAGCTCATAAAATACTCTTTTCCCTCAAAAAGTGCATCAAAGAAAAGTTGTTTATTTAGATCTAATTAACTATGTTTAGGTGGTGAAAATTGAAAAATCAATTATTGTCCTCTCCTTCACAAATACTGAATATTTTAATTGCGGATACTATTAGGATAGATATATTTGTTTGTCACCCACATTTGCAAGATTTGTCTAAACTCTGAAGAAAATATTAAATTCTGTCCTTATTAATAGGTCATATACACTAGGTACGTAAGATTATTATTAGAACAGTTGTAAACTTTTAGCAATTCATAAAACAGACATTATGTTTGATTACCAAAGACACTTAAATGATCCAACTAAAGAAAATCAACAATCTGACACCAACATGCAGAGCTAGAGAATGATATCAGACTCAACAAATCTATTTATGTGGCTCTCTATATAGCCATGAAGGTAAGAGATATTTTAGAGCTGGGTTGCCATAAATCTTTATGAAATAAGCCAGACTCAATAATTTGAATTATACTGACCACCCCAGCAAAGTCTTATATGCAAAAGCCTAAATCAAACTTCTACATAAGAATGATCATACTTCATTGTTCAAAATAATGTTAATATTTCAACATTATCCCATGAAATTTGAAGCCTTTGTAACTGCCTATAATTCCCTCTGCAACACTCACAATATTCACACAAAATTCAGCGGCTGTGTACCAGACATGTCCAACAGACTACTCAGGATTCATCAATCCTCGTCACGAGCTACCATTGGACAGCATCACTGGGACAACTAGTACGTCAAAAACTACCCTCTCACTCCATGCACGCAAGAGAAAAAATTTTCATAGCATCAATTATTGTCAATTTACACTCCTGATTCAATCCTGCAAGCTCATAACATAATTATCTTCAGCATAACTGATATACCCCTCATTTTTCCATACTGCTCAAATATCACATTCATAGAACTCTTTCTCTGGCTCATACTACGAGTACATTCCAGCACAAAATGTTCAATTGTTTCCTTTACTCCCCTATCACACTGCCGACATAATTTATTACTATTCTCATTACACCTCCACGTGCGTCTATTCAATACCTTACATCTCTCAGCAAACATAAAGCTATCTAGAGTCCCATATATCAGTTACAAAGAACTGTCTATGGCAGCAACCTAATCAGTAGATCAGTGTAAAATTTTGTCCCACTCTAACGATCATTTTATATGACCGCTCCAAAAACCTAACATGATTTAATATCCCTAAACCTTTTCATTTTTATTTGTCATCATCACTAATAGTAAAGCTAATTTTCATTTTCATACAACCCTAGAATAATTATCCATGGCATGTTTTTTTTTTAATTACACAAGAGAAAACTCGAGTATACAGTCGTGAGGATACCTTAGCATAAAAGTTAGGTACTTTGACAATTGAAAGAAATAAAAATATCTGGTAAAATTAAAACCAGCAGAACACAAGTAACGAAATTACAGATACGAATAAATTTCTAGTCCAATATCTTCCGCAATCACCACCACCACGAAATTCATAGACCACCACCAACAATGTAAATAAGTACTACAAACTGCAAACGCGTTTACATCCGTAGTTGGTATTAGTCTGCTGGGCAAATGAGAAAATGCTGCATCTCCACGAAAGACACTTGAGCAGAGACAACCTCAAACGCAGAGCGGTTTAAAATAAGTTATACTGCGCAGGGAATGATGAAATATCTTAATTATTTTCTCTGACATTGTAAATTTTACATTTTTTCTATTTCAGAGTATGTAGATGCAAAAATTCCTTTACATGCAGACACATTTGAATCCCATAAGCTATTGAAGTGCAATCGCGATTATAAAATACTAACAATGTAAATTTACTCTTTAGTAATTCAAAAGCAAGGCGTTACCAAATGGTCCTAAGCACACTTGAAGCCTAATGATTAAAACGCTTGCCTTACATAGCAGGGACAAAATTTGTTTACCGCTAAGTCGGAAATAGTTCCAGGTAGTAATAATTTACTCCAAGCCAATTCAGCATGCTTTCTGCTTAAAGTTGGTAAATGAATACTCAACGTTGGTTGAGTAGAAATGTGGCAGTGACAATCCCCTCTATATAAGCCTTCTTTTGCAACGTCATCCGTGACGTTACCTTATAAGTCATCGGCAACCCTTTTGTCTAGTGTAGGAGTCTCATTTACCATTAGCAAAGATGCGTTGTGAAATTTACCTGAATTAATTGTGTTTTTGGGCATTATGTTATTGTGTGTGCAGGGATGCCTTTGATTTCTCCATTTCTTCGCCAATTGACACAAGTATTATGATATCCGGGTATATCAGTTAAAGATCGCTGTACTAAACAAATTAAAAACAATGATGTTTTGGCATCATCTTCGTTGAAATGAAACTCTTCTGATTTTTATCCCTTTTTCTATTTGCGCGCGACACAGATGATAAAATAAATGTGTCAGCAATGCATCTCATGCTTTGGGTCTGCTGTCATAGCCGTGTGGTTTAAGGACCTGCCCTTCCATGAAGGCATCGAGGGTTCGAATCCCGGCGCTGGGTGGCTATTTTCTCCGTTGGGTGTATGAGAAAAATTCGAAGTACAATACCCCACTCTACCCAGGTGTCTCATGTGGGTACCGGTCTTGACCGGGGGAAAGCGTCAGGGCGTCCTGTTAATTATAAGGCATTTGACCAATGTACAAGGTGATACGTGTCAGGCTTGAATTGGAAATAAAGCATACTTAGATGCCGATGTTTGTTTTTGTTTTGCACTGAGATAGACACAAAGAGCACTCCACAACAGAAGACGGAAGCTATTCTGGCAGCTGCTTACATGAGCGGAGCCATGAATAGGTGAGACCTCACGGAAAAGCAGACAAAAAGTATGCCCGGAACTTAATCAACTAAGTACATCTTTTTCGTCGGTCTCTTTAAGAGACACACTGTAGGATCTTATGTCACTCAGCGCAGCGCCAGCCCAAGTCATGAAGTTTCTAGCCCATAC
The DNA here is from genome assembly GCA_014220935.1 of Platorchestia sp. MABIK. Taxonomy (NCBI): domain Eukaryota; kingdom Metazoa; phylum Arthropoda; class Malacostraca; order Amphipoda; family Talitridae; genus Platorchestia; species Platorchestia sp. MABIK. Next base: position 9,765 of record JACJUY010003251.1, on the reverse strand, counting down.
CCGACTACAAATCACTTCAAAAATCTAAACTACTGCTAAATCAAAGCTCCACAGTTTTTGCAAGCCAATTTCCTTCATAACTGACTGAATTCAGAATCAGGTAATGGAACAGCTGACTTTCTTCATCAACTTGGCTATCCGAGGTGCTGTAACTTGCAGCGTAGCCAAGTTCAATCACTGATTTAAATGAGGAATCTCTGCACAAAGTGTGCTCTACCGCTGAAAATTCTGCGCATAGAAACTAAAAGTTTAGACGGAAGGGGAAGAAAATATTACGAAAAGATAGCGAAGAAGGCACAAAAACGATAAGAATCAAAGTGGCCATAAGAGATAAAAGTCCCGAGGGCCAAACTACAGCTGAGGTGACGTAAAGCATTTCCCTTGGGGCGCCAGTCCATATTGTATGTTAATGATAGACATGAAACCTAAGTAACATCGGCTTGTGATAGACAAACATAATTAACCTCAGCATATGAATGACAAACCTAACTAACTTGAGGGAAGCTACTACGCTGTACTTTACCAAATTTACTGAATTTTTCAAATTTCCCTGTTCACGTTTCTATTGCATCTAGAGGAACAAAAATGAATACTGATATGTAAAATTGAATTTTGAATACATTTTCTCCTATCGAAATTTTTGATTTTCGCCATAGAAAAAAAGTTATTGTGCAAAAATTAGAAAAAATATTTATACTTGCGTAAAATTTTCCCCACTCTACAATTTTTACGTAGAAGCGCGATTGTGGTCTCATTCGACGCGGAAGGACTGTAAGAACACTCAGGACTGTGAGGACAGGTCAGCCCGATCACAAGTGGGCAGGCTTCCAGTACCGCTTAAAAAAAGAATTAAATTACCTTCCTATGCACTGCCCCCACTCACTTCTGTCCGCAGTCATCCCTCTCGCCACGTCCACAGTCAGACCCCTCTCATACAAAGAACGTTTCACCCCATCCATACACCTCATCCGTGGTCTACCTCGCGCTCTAATACCACTCACTTCCGACGTATAAATCTTTTTCACCAGCCGCTTAGCATTCATTCTTTCAACATGCCCAAACCATCCAAGCACTCTTTCATCCACCCGCCTGCTCAACATTTTGATAACACCCGTCTGCCGTCTGTTAACATGTTGATAACATGCTTACACCATATCATTTCCGCACAAACGCGATAAGTACGTTTTATATAGTCAGTAGCTCAGTATTCATTGGCATTTCGTCAGTGAGGATATATTTCCTTAAGACATCTCGCATTTTTGAGGATAGTAATACAGGGAGTAAGGAATTTGTATTTATTTCGGCAGACGCTCTCTCGCAAATGTCAGGATTGTACAACAAACAATCACAGAAGAATGACTACGCACCGAAATAGAACGCTATTGGGTGTCACCTGTTGCAGGCAACCAGTGCAGTGCTGTTAGCTATGTTGTACTCCCAGCCATCGCGCCAGTATACAGTCATTTCCATAAAGTTTGCTTTGAAAGAAAGCTTACGAAGTGCACGAATGAAATAAATATACTGCATGAACCTTCTGAGTGCTGCATACTAGTATCATGGATACTAGTGATGATGACAAGGTTCTTGTACTGACGACTAGTACCGGTAAAAGGTTTCCCTAGTGATTCATACTAGGAAGTATTTCTGATGCGGATGTGAACTCGTGCGCCGGTACGAGTTTTTTTTCCTCGAAGGAATCCACACGAAGGATGATACCTTCTGCTTTCACTACGACCGTCATGAAAATAAACTATTGAAAATTTCTGTTACACAGAAACAATTTGATCAATATTACGAATTAGCTGTTCAAAGCCATTGATGCGCTTCGGCACCCACACAATTGTCTAAACATGATGTAACTTGGACTTCATAAAATCACTTCTCGACAAGTTTTTCAGGACCCCATCAACACCAGTTCCCTCGTTATTGCATTTAATTAAGGAAAATTGTGTATTTAGCAGACATATTCAGGTGCACTTTTGACTTTGATACCTTCAATGCAATATAAACAATGAGATCTACGTTAAAATCAAGAAATTAATACATCGAAAAACCACTTAAAGTAGAGAGATTATTCCACTTCCTCACTGCCTGGCAAATTAAGCGTTTACACAGGCGGAGATGGAGGCAGAGCCACGGTAAAGCAGCTACAATTTAACAGTTGTAAGCTTTGTCCTTATTGGAATTATTTCTTTATCTCTCACACAGCAGCAGAGTTAGCTGAAGCCTACAATGAAATTCATGAGCCACTGTCAGAACGCTACAGATAAGATAATAATAAACTCAGTCAACGACAACTTCGGTCAGAGACTATTTAGTTGTCGCTTTGGCATTTCTACCAAAGTTGTTGTGTTGTTTTCTACAGATAAGAGCGCGCCAAATGTCATTCCTTGTACCTCCTTCCACCCAAGTAGATTTTGCTGGACGGCCACATAAACTTGTACATTCCTACTTTATATACCAATAACTAGCGTTACAATTATGTGAGACGGGAAAAGGTGTCCGCCAAGTAGTAGCTATAAAAAGGCTCCTGCACATTTCTGGACAGGAAGAGGCTCCTAGCGACCGATGTACAAGAAAAGGTTCCAATTAACTTATAAACAGGAAAAGTCCCCCCTACAGCCTGGTAGACAGAAAAGAACTCCATCGTCTGGTAGACAGAAAAGAACTCCATCGTCTTGTAGACAGAAAAAAGCTCCAGACGACTGGTAGACAGAAAAAACTCCAGACGACTGTTAGACAGAAAAAACTCCAGACGACTGGTAGACAGATCATATACATAAACAAAGATGATGGTCAAAATTTCTAATGAGTAACGTTTACAATACTTCTGTTTAATTAGGAAATTACAACAGAATCAAAGTTGTGGTTCAGAGAGGGCTTTTTACATACATTATGCTCAAAAAAAAATTTTTAATCCACATCCTGTTAAAATATAGACTACACAGCAATACAGATAATAACATAATAGAAAAATAAGGAATATCTTGGATAAATAATTCGAATTTCTTTTTTTCCTGAAGCAATCAAAACAGAAGTCAAACTTTAGCCCAATCCATAGGCTAGGCGCTCGTAGGAGTCGCAACAGGCTTTCGAAAACGCTATACCTTCGATATTATTATCATTATTTTTTTGGGTTTTCCAGCCGTTTTCGATACTGTGACGAAATCACAAGGAAATCATTTGATTTCCTTGCTATATTCCTCCGATAACGGCTGGAACAAATTTCTCTATCTCGGGCAAAATTTGACGCTTTGACTACAGCAGATAAAACTGAAGTTTAAAGTCAATTGTAGTAATCAATCTCGAAAATAGCGAACATTAACTGGACCGTGCCTTCATTCAGTTTTTATTGAGTCTTTTCGAAAATGGAGTTTGTGACTACAGATCGGTCAGCAGCATTGTGAAAATCCCCTCCGTGAACCACCGGTGGTTCACGTCACAGTCCAAGTGTTAATTAAGGTGGCATTTGGGATGCACAAAAAAAAAATTGAAAACAAGACGAAAACAATTGAACGAACCGCTGTCGTTTAACGCATACAAAATTTGTAAGTGGAAAATAAACAACTCAATAATACACACAAACCATTCAGTAACTTGAAATTGCATTTTAGAACATAAATATTGCTGATGCACAAGACTAATCTTCACCTCAATGAAGCTGTGGATATTAAGACTAGAATGTGCGTATATTTACACGCATCATCAACAGCAACTCTCCATTTAAACGCTCAAATCAAGCGCTGGACAATGCATTAGCATGATAAAAATAAAAACAAATTCAATAACAAGAAATCGTAAAAACGTAAGCTTTCAGCAGCGATGGTATCGATTAGCTTACAAAACCCAGGTAAAGCAAATAATTTGTGCTGATTGCGTTCTAGAAAACTATAAATACAAGCAAAAAACTAATTATAGAATAAAAGTTAGGCAATAAGAAGTAGTTGCGATCTAAGCACTGAGAAAATTTTCTAAAATATGCAAGCAAAACTTGCGCAAATCTGTTACAGAATAATCAAAAGTACATGCTAGACCAAGTGACTGGGCAATTTACACATTAGAAAGTATTAAATTACCTGTTCTCACGCATAAATATTTCAGAAAGTGAAAAAATATTCAATGATAATAATGAGATCTACCTCCTTGAATTACAACGAGGAAAAGAACAATTATCAGACGATCATTTCAAACAATCGATACGTTTAAAGTTGACAATATATTGAGATGATCAATATCGAGATAAAAATGAGCAAATACAATTAAAATCCTCAGAATAAATAACATTTAAATCGTTAGTAGAAATATCGAGATAACCTACACAGTGGAGAGCTTTAACCTTCAGATGCTACACCACGCGACAAGTGCAATAAGAAATACGTAAAACACCATCATTTAACGAGTATCCAAGCGTCCATCCCTAAGAAAACCCGAGTATTTCGAACATCCATTAGAACCGGAAAAGATGAAATGTACATCCAGTGAGGGAATAATTAGAACACCGATTTGATAACAGTAACGGAAAAGAAGCAGGTGCGGAGCATTTCACCGCACCCTTTTGTAACTACACATTCATCTAGTGCTGCATACAGAGTTGGTAAAAAATGCATCTAGAGTCGTCTACTTACGCTACACCTACTCCATGTCAACATCCACCTAGTTTATAGAGGTACCTACCTAGACACACTAGCACTAACTACAGTAGAAGAGACAGAGAGTTGTGCTCCTGTATCACATGGAAAGGGCGGACCGCGCGACGGCAACATCTCTCTCGATGCGGTTCCCTGCATATTGACTCCTCAACAGCTAGCAGAATTATTTTTCATATTAAAATTTAATAAGCTGCTGTATTTAATAAACACACACAAATTTTAGATGAGGAAAACAAACAACTCAATACCTACAAAAAATTCAGCAACTTAAAATTGCATTCTAGATCAAAAATGTTTTCCTAAATCAGATTAAAAAGTAATTTCAGATAAAGTTATGCACTTCATCTCATAAGTAGCAACGTTCGATTTCTGCACACGAAATTAACACAAACCTACTCAACTACACTTATTCCGCGACTAAAATGAGTGTATTATTTTCATGGAATCCAGCGAGAGATAGTCTTCGTCGCCACACATCTAAGTATAATGCATATTTACACAAACACCTCGTGTTTCTCATACAGAACGCGTGTATAGCACAAGGCGCGCTACACGAGCACACAACGCACGGTTACACGTACACGAGCACGCAAGTTCGTACCTCACATGGCGCACACAACGCACGGTTACACGTACACGAGCACGCAAGTTCGTACCTCACATGGCGCACACAACGCACGGTTACACGCACACGAGCATGCAAGTTCGTACCTCACATTGCGCACACAA
>JACJUY010003250.1:61495-89664 GCA_014220935.1 Platorchestia sp. MABIK | reverse complement strand
CTACCCTGCGTTTTGGGTCTCTTGTGTGCTTGGCTCTCTCTACCTGTGTGTCTGGTCTCTTGCGTGCTTGGCCCTCTCTACCGTCTGTGTTGGGTCTCTTGTGTGCTTGGCTCTCTCTACCCTGTGTGTCTGGTCTCTTTTGTCCTGGGATTGTTGGAAAGCAGCATGGATTAGCTGGTTGGAGTAAGGAATGTCTCAGGAAAGTGTGCGCTGGGCTTGTCTGTGTGTAAGAAAGATGCAAGTTACTGCTAGGGCTTTGAAATGTCTGAGGAAAGAATTTCCTTATCTGTTTGTGAGGTAAATAAGTCCAATTTTAGTTCATTTGGGAATGTCAGTGATGAAAACGTGTTGGTTTTTGATCAGTCATTGGAATGTAATTTTCAGATACAGCCTTTTTGGGTATGAGGCATGTTAAAATATTTTTATGCATTCTGTTGTCAACTTGGCCCATTTTAACCCGTCAGTGAGCATATGATGAGCAATAGGTTTAGGTTAGTTAGGTTGGTCTGTCTTATGCTAAGGGGATTGGGGCTTATAGGGAAGGCACTCTTGAGCAGAGATTCTCAACCTATGGTAAATTTACCCCTAGATGATAAAAAATTGTATAGTCCGGGGTAAATAATTGAAGTACTTGATAATTAAAATAGAATTCAATTAAATTTAATTTTGTAAAGTGAGAGAGAATGCAAAGAAAGTGCGTGTGTTTTGTATAGGAGTAGGGGGTAAAAGGAGAAATACATGATGCCAAAGGGGTCGATGATGTAGGAAAGGTTGGTAATGGCTGCTCTAGAGTTCCCTCATCTATAGATGTCTCTTCAGGAGTAAGGCAGCATAAGCAAACTCAAGCAGCTCCCCCTCTCAAGGGGATACAACTATTGTATCTATGGGAATTAGCGCTTCCAGGGGGACGATGTGAGGGCCCGAGCTTAAGGTTAGGTAGGCTTTCTTTTTGTTAAAATAACATAGGTTTTTGTTTTGTTAAGGACCAACTTTTTTTCGGTTAACTGCTGTCCTGTTTTTTCAACACCTCCTACTTTCTTCTTCAACTTTGATCTTGTTTCATGAACTTCTTTCTCATCTTACTGTTTCTATGACCTTTCTGCATAGATTCCACGTTCCCTTAACTCCATACTAAATGGTGCATTCTTCCTTCCTCTCTTTGGATCTCATTTGTTGAGGATAGGGAGGCTTGAACTAACTAATAATCTAATCTAACTCAAGCAGCTCCTTTTGTCTCACATACCGATCAATCACATCCACCTCAAGCCTGTATAGTATCCCATTATTTTCTGTGCACATCACTCCAACAACTTGACCTGCGTGTTCTTAGTGGAACTTGTTTCATCTTCACTTTTGGTGTTTTGTTGATGATTTTATTCTTCCTGAAATTCTTTCGTGAGTCGTTTGTGTAACACAAATAATGTTAAGAAATGCAAGTGATACGTGATGTTGTTGATACTTTTAAGTTTTGTGGATTAGTGTAGGAATTGAAGCGTGACCTGTAGTGTATGGTAGTTGCATAGCCATGGCTTGCAATTTTTCATTACATATTTTTGTTTGCTGGTTTGAGAGGTACAATTTACTCTTCAATGATTTGTAGGAAAAAACTTGACTGAATTACGGACTTGTTCTGATTCATAACGAATGACAGAGATACTCGAGGGAGTGTAAGATTTTCTTGACCGTAACGCCTCCTTGACTCGCCCATCAGTCATGATCAGCAGAACTTTAGGTCCAGAAATGGGCGGCGCAATCGGCATTGTATTCTACGTCGCCAACGTTTTCAGCTGCGCTCTCTACACCTCTGGCTGCGTTGAGGGCATCATACAGGGCATCAGTGAGTGCCTTGTGTGCTGTAAACGTCTTCATTTCGTTGTGGGTTCTTTCCTAGCATAGTTTCTCTTTGAGTTTTTGCCTTTTACGGTTTTTTCCAAGCAAAGATATGGATATAATCTGAGTTACGGTGATTGAATGTTACCTTGTTGACGAAAACCCGAGCTCTCATCTGACATGCACCAACTTGAATTTTGCTAGAACGTGCAGATGGAATTGCATTAGTGACAATCGTTTGTTTTAGTTGACATCTCACGAGGAAAAAAGTTTCACATACGGTGTGTTCTTGTCTAATGTCTGTAACCTACTTGACTTGTAAGTGCTGTAGAGGCTTTTTCTTGATGTTTTTGATTTTTTATTTATGCACGTTACCTGTAAGTCAGCTTGAGAAATTGAAGACGATTGTTGATATGGCGCTTTGGCATTGGCTCAACAGTGTTTAATCGTTACTTTCACGGTAGTTATTTAAGTGGCATTTAATATCGTGCTGGATATCAAGACGTCTGTTGATAACATTCTTTGGTAATGACAGTCTAGCCTAACACTTGACTTTGTACCCACAGCAACAGCCATGAATACTGTTCCTGTGAACGCCTCAGATGAAATGTACGGCAACGACACGAGTGGCTTCGAAATGAACAGTGCTGAGACTTACGGCTTGTCATTTGGAATCAACATGCTGCTGCTGTGCGTGTGCATCATTGGTGCCAAGCTGTTCGGCAAGTGCACAAATTTGTTCTTCATTACGGTGTCCAGCATCGCCGTCATGATGCTCATCGCCCTGCTCGCCCGCAGCGACATAGTTGTGAGCTTTTCTTTCTTAGTTCCGCTTCAGTCTAGTTTTTGGGTTGGGCTTCCATGTGCATGTAAGCTCCAACACTTCAGCTTGAAATGCTTTTTCTGGAGGTAAAATGACGCGTTTCTTCTGTTGTCATTGTTTGTAAAACTCTTGCTGAACTGCTGGAATTTGGTAGGTCTCAATTTTTAAATACTTCTTCAGCATCATTTTGCTTTCATTGTTAAGGTGTAGCTGTTGGCACATTTTATTCTAAAATTCAATAGGTTTGATCTGAATATGTTGCTAGTTGCAAGAGGTTTTAAACAAACACTGACGTTTCCCCCACGTACCATCACTTGCAATTTAGGGAAGTAGGTACTCAGCACTAGTAGGTGAGCTTCCTCCTGAGATGTATTTTATGATATTGACTGTGCAGCTTTCAAACAACTCTCCCTAAATTAATCCTTATTTTAGAAGATTGTATTTCTTGAATTCTTCATTAGTGTCACAAGTCGACAATGTGTCACTTGTTATCAGCACTTTGAATTAAAGCCGCTCAGCCGTTTTCAACAGAGTATAGGTTTTGTTGATAATAACACGCGTCTAAAGTGTTCATATGATGAACATTTGATTAGTTATTCATGTTCTTACCCATTCAAGCTTGTTGCGCGCTATTGTGTGTGCATGTGTGTAAAAATCTATGATTGCACTTGCTGTTCACTCACCTTTATGTTTAGATGAACATGTTTTTTTCAAAAACTAGGTACAGAGCATTTTTATTGAAATTATAATTTTACAGTGCAGTGTTAACTGTTCTAAATATCCACTAGTGTAGTTCGAATGTTGCTGCTGTGCAGATTCCGTACGCCCACAGCATATACACCAAAAACCTGAACATGACAAAGCACTCGGGCAACTTCACAGGCCCGAGCCTTAGCACAGTGCGCAGCAATCTGTTTGAACACTACAACATTGATTACACCAACGGAGACAAGATCCAGGCCATGACGCTGTTTGGTGTGCTCTTCAGTGGCGTCACAGGGATTACCAGCGGTGCTAACATGTCCGGTCAGTGATGCTCACCTAGCAGTTCAGTAATGCTTGTTGGTGCTGTGGTGCTTGTTGGTTCAGTGGTGCTAACATGTTCAGTCAGTGGTGCTTACTTGTTGGTGCAGTGGTGCTAACATGTTGAGTCAGTGTTGCTTACTTGTTGGTGCAGTGGTGCTAACATGTTCGGTCAATGGGGCTAACATGTTCAGTCAGTGGTGCTAACATGTTCAGTCAGTGGGGCTAACATGTTCAGTCAGTGGTGCTAACATGTTCAGTCAGTGGGGCTAACATGTTCAGTCAGTGGGGCTAACATGTTCAGTCAATGGGGCTAACATGTTCAGTCAGTGGTGCTAACATGTTCAGTCAGTGGTGCTAACATGTTCAGTCAGTGGTGCTAACATGTTCAGTCAGTGGGGCTAACATGTTCAGTCAGTGGTGCTTACTTGTTGGTTCAGTGGTGCTAAGATGTCCAGTCAGTGGTGCTTACTTGTTAGTTCAGTGGTGCCAACTTGTTAGTTCAGTGATGCCAACTTGTTAGTTCAGTGGTGCCAACTTGTTAGTTCAGTGATGCCAACTTGTTAGTTCAGTGATGCCAACTTGTTAGTTCAGTGGTGCCAACTTGTTAGTTCAGTGATGCCAACTTGTTAGTTCAGTGGTGCCAACTTGTTAGTTCAGTGATGCCAACTTGTTAGTTCAGTGGTGCCAACTTGTTAGTTCAGTGATGCCAACTTGTTAGTTCAGTGATGCCAACTTGTTAGTTCAGTGATGCCAACTTGTTTATTCAGTGATGCTAGCAAGTTTTTTCATCCTGTTGAGGGGTGCCTTATTTTTGCAGTCTCCACAGTAAAAAAGACGTGATTGGTACGGGTGTGGGAGGTTGAGACTCAAGTCAGCTCTGCCTATGGGTTTTGTCTTCTGCACTTTGGCTTGCGTCAGATCAGTGCATTGCGTATCGTTGAGCTGTATTTTGAGACATACTTTCTGTATCCCTCAGAGGGATACAACTATTGTATCTATGAGAATTAGCGCTCCCAGGGGGAAAATGTGAGGGCTCGAGCTGAGAGTTAGGTAGGCCTTCTTTTTGTTGAAATGAAATTTTTTTTTTTTGTTATGTTAAAGACCACCTTTTTTTGGTTCACTGTTGTCCTGTTTGTTTTTCAGCACCTCTGACTTTCTTCTTCAACTTTTATTTTATTTCATGAACTTCTTTCTCAACTTACTGTTTTTATGCCCCTTCTGCATAAATTCCCCATTCTCTTATCTCCATATTAAATGGTGCCTTCCTCCTTCCTCTCTTTGATACGCTCTTTTTTGTAGCGGTTAGGGGGGCTTAAACTAACTCACAATCTTATAATCTTATTGTAGTGGTATGACGTGTTTATTTCCGGGTGCTATACTCCAGCCTTTCATATTTTACTTGACTATCTCTCCTCCCCCACCTCCAAAAAAAATAAAAGGAGTTCCTTAACACCTCCAATATAGAATTGTTGACTGTGCAGAACACAGCTGTCTTATCTGACAAACTATATTTCCATCCTTAGTAATACTTAATTGAGGTAATTATACTCTGTGCTGTGCAGGTGAGCTGCGCAACCCTGGCTACTCAATACCCAGAGGCACGATCCTGGCGCTGCTGTTCACCTTCTTGATGTACTGCCTGCTGTTCACGGCGACCGCCTTCTCCACCTCCACCGACGCGCTGCAGTTCAACTACGTCTTCATGGGATACGTCAGCTTCTGGCAGCCTCTTGTTTATGTTGGTGAGTCACTTGGTTTCTCCCTAGTTTAATCGCTTGTGGATTATTTTTAGACTTGAAATTTGCACTTGCTAATCTGCTGTGCTCTTCTGTGCTGTTTGTTTGTTGTTGGTAGGTACCAGTTTTGAGCTTTTTGATAAGTGTGTATTAACAGTGTCAAACCTGTAGTTGTTCCTGTATGATTTGGCATACCCCAACTGCTGTAGTACCTACTGGAGGTTAAGCAGTTCTAGTAACAAAAACCTCTTGCCTTAAAATTGAAAAGAATTAGGTAAAGTAACCCATTCACGAGTTGTCCCTCAAGTTCCATGCCTTCAAATTTCAGAATAAAGTAGGGGATAGGATCGAGAACAGGCTTTGCTCGAGTTGTTGCCAACTTTCATGTCGTGTATCACTAATGTACACTCGGGCACGAAAATGTCAGTGGGTGTGTAGATATAAATTTCATTGTTCTTGAGGCCTTGTATTCTATATTTTCTACTGCCTTTCAATCCCAATTTGTTAGTGTAACTACTACATCGTCTAGTGGTATTTTTCACTCTCTTAATGCATTTTTATTTGATGAGATTCATTTGTAAACAACTATTCTATCGGATGAAATTTCGATAGTGTATTGAATCTAAACTAAAAACCCTTTCTGTATTTTTTATCAGCATTCTTAATTTTTCTCTCGCCACTTGATGTGACATTGTGTACCCCAACGCAGGTATCGTATTGGCCACCATCTGCGCCAGCTTGAGCAACATGATCGGCGCCTCACGCGTGCTGCGAGCCGTCGCTGACGACAGAGTCTTTGGTGAGCCTCACACTCCTGATCTACTGGCAGACCTTGCTCCTTGTTTGCGAAGTTTGTGAGATGTCTGTAATTGTCCTCGGTAAAACAATCAAACCTGGACTAAGGGAAACCAGGTGGCTCTTGGTCTTGGCAGGCAGTGGAGTGAATCGGTAGCTGCAGCAGTGCCACTTGCATTTACATAGCAGGGACATAGCAGTGAGCACTTTGAACACAATTTCTTTCCAGGGCAAAATTTACTACGAATTTGTTGGAAGTTTTCCTATGCCAAATGTGAGGTCATGAGCTGAGAGTTAGCTAGGCCTACTTTTTGTTGAAAAAAAGTTTGTTGAAAAAGTGAATAAAAGGGCCATATTTTTTTGGTTCACTGCTGTCCTGTTTTTCAGCACCTCTAACTTTCTTCTTCGACGTTTTTCTTGTTTCATAACCTTCCTTCTTATCTTATTGTTCTATGCACATGTGATTTTTTGTGGGAACACCCCCTTGTGCATAGGTTCCACGTTCCCTTAACTCCATACTAAATGGTGCCTTCACCCTTCCTCTCTTTAAACATCTTTGTTGTGGTAAGGGAGGCTTAAACTAATTTATAATCAACCAATCATTTTTTCTAGGCCACTCTGAATTTCTCTTTTCATTACCAATGTGTTGAATGTTGATATTGGAAATTTTTGCTGAAGAATCACGCATAAAAACAGACACGGTTTCTTGATAGCAACTCACTTCCTTGAATACTTATGCAAAGTACGAACACATGTGGTGTGAGTGTTGTCACAGCTGCAGACGTGTGGCACTGTTCAGTAGCGATCAACAGCTCCCTACTAGCAGTGCTCTATCTCAATGATAGAGAAGTTTCTGAATCGTGTTTCCATCTATCTAGGAGTCTCAGCAAATATACTGTACAGCCTTGGGCCTGCATAATAGGTGAATCCATTTTGTCTGTTGGTCAAATTTGCCCTTATCGGGTGTAGTTATGTTCCAGATAATCGGCATTGGCAAAAATGGAAATTTGTTGAAGAAATGAGCTTCGGCACATGGTTGAAATTGTCGCCTCCTAGCCTGAGTTTGAAGCGTTGGGAGAATACATGCATCGCTGCATTAGCAAACGTTTGAAATCCTGATAGGAAAAATCTCGTCTGAATCATTTAAACTTTTTAACAGCTTCAACAAGTCAAACAACGTACAGCAATGTTGAGCAAAAAAAGTGAACAGGTTTAGTACAGGTTTTATATTTGATAGCAATCTTAGTGTGTAATGCTCGAACTGTTCTGAAATAGTTTTACTGGTGCAATTTTCAAGTAGTTTTGAAATGGGAATAATTTTTTCGATTTACTATTGAGGATATGTATACATTTTTGTTTTCATTACTTTTTGGTGCTTACTTCTATTGAGTTGAATATTTTTTGTAAACATGTTAAATAACAGTATATGAAATAACAGGTAATGTGAAATCACATCTTGAAAAAAACAATCATTTTAATAAATTTGATTACAATTATCTATTATTTTTTGGTTAAACTGTTGAATAAAACGTCAAAAACTCTCCATGATAGGCTTGGTGGGGAAGAAAAATTTTGAATAAAAAGGATCAACATCGTCAAAAAATTCACTTCAGCAATAAAATAAAAAATTCCAGCATTAGTTTTGCAGTTCATAGAAAAGCTTGTAATACAAGTTCTGTGGTGGAATATATTCTTTTAGGACATGTTTTCTTATACCATCTCAGTTTAATTATCTTGAGGGAACTGCTGTGCCTGCTGTATGAGGTTTTAGTCTTACATATCAAAGACCTGCGCGTCGTGTCACCTGATCAAAGCAAATTGTTGCGTCACCTGATCAAAGCAAATTGTCGCGTCACCTGATCAAAGCAAATTGTCGCGTCACCTGATCAAAACAAATTATTGCGTCACCTGAACCCGTTGTTATCACCATTGTTATTATTCTTGTCATCATTCCTGTCACCTTTCTTGTCACCTTTCTTGTCACCATTCCTGTCACCATTCCTGTCTTGTAACTCGTGCACCAGGCCACATGTTCGACTTCCTGTCCCCGTCGTGCGGGCGCGGAGGCAGCGCGAGGAGCGGCCCCGCCGACGGCTGCTGCAGCTGCCTCACCCACAACGAGTTCCTGGGGCCGCTGCTGCTCACCTTCGTGTTGTCCGCCGGCTTGCTTGCGATCGGCGACATGAACAGCATCGCACCCTTCGCTAGCGTCTTCTTCCTCCTCTCCTACGCCATGATCAACCTCTCGTGCATCATGCTCTCCTGGGCCGCCGCCCCTAATTTCAGGTGTGCATTTCTTGTGAAAGGGGCTGGGGAAGCGAGGAGCTTTCAGTGTTTTTGTAGTAGTCACTAGCCGGATTAAGCTTGAAGGTTTTTTTTAGCACGGTTCGTTGTGGTGATGTGTTTCAAATGTGTTTGACGAAGTGAGCTTTGTTTCCTTTGCAATCGTAAGGAAATATATTAGTTTATTCTCACCCTGTATTAATACTGGTTCCAATTGGAATTCTACAATCCTTCCTTGCGATGCTATCTCTTATACCAGGGGGTCTCCAAACTTTTCAGTGTCAGGGCCACATTGTATATTTCCCACATCCATGAGGGCCGAAGGAATAAAAAAGGAAAGAAAAAACGACCTAATTCAGTGATGCCAGTCATACGATAATTATTTTTTCAAGGCCACCAAACAGGGATTTGTTTGGCGAGCCGAATGAAATTATGTGGCGAGCCGGATCTGGCCCGCGGGCCATAGTTTAGAGACCCCTGTCTTATACTATGGACACTTGCGGCTTCCAAAGGGAGACGTTGTTAGGTTACCTCAGTCATAGGTAGGCCTTTGGAACTTCAATTTTTCTTGTCCATTTAGCTTCTTTTAATTTTCATTCGTTCTAGGTTATCTCTAATTTTTCTTTTGTCTTTTTTTTGTTACTTGCTGTTCCTATGCGCAGGGTATCTTGTGTAAGAACACACCTAGTGCATAGATTCTCTGTTTTCAACAGTCTGTCGAATTTTCCTCTCTCTTATCTCTCGTGTGATTGGCTTTGCTGTAGCGAGGGAGTTTCAAACTATGTAATATAGTAGTACTTGCATTGACATAACATGAAGATCTAATGTCGCCTACTGAACAGCTTTGTTCGAGAGTTACAGGTCCCATTAGATGTGCTAATTTGATCACTTGAAAATAAAAGTGACCTTTAAACTGTCCATATATTACTCCTGAAGAAAACCACTCTATATACATCGCTTCTTTTTAGTGCAACCAATCTGAAATTTCTAAGAAAACTATGTTTGACAACGCGTTGAGCATTTTACAGGAAGACCGTAATTCACGAGTAAATGTTTTTGCTGCCCAACCAAGACCGAAGTTCAAGCACTTCAACTTACTGTCGTGCGGACTGGGCCTGCTCACCACCGTGGCTGTCATGATCAAGTTGAACGTTGTGGCCGCGTTCACGTGCTTCGGAGTGTTTCTCATGCTGCTCGTTTGCCTCTACTTCTACCACCTCAAGTATCCCTCTGCTGAAATACAGTGGGGCTCCGTCGCTCAGGCTGTGCTTTTCCACACGGTGGGTGCAAGTTACGGTGTGCATCAGGGAAGAAAAAAATTACAGTACGGCTGCGCAATTTTATTCCTAGATAAATTGCAGTGGAAATCTACACCTTTTTCACTTCAAATTAATCCGAGTCAAGTTCAATTTAATCCAAGTCAAGTTCAATTTAATCCAAGTCAAGTTCAATTTAATCCAAGTCAAGTTCAATTTAATCCAAGTCAAGTTCAAATTAATCCAAGTCAAGTTCAAATTAATCCAAGTCGAGTTCAATTTAATCTAAGTCAAGTTCAAATTAATCCAAGTCATATTCAAATTAATTGAACCCTAAGTTGAGTTAAAAATTGACACAACCACTTGCTAATTTGAGCTTTTTTGTGTTAAATATGTATCTATTGGATGTGATGAGCAAGACGATCTTTTTTCCTTTTAGCAAGGAATACATAAAATTTATGCAATATAAAATAAGTTGTCGTAAAATGTGGTAAGTATCCAGTATCAGGAGGCAGAGCGTGATTCAGATCTTAGAGCAGTGTAAAAGATGCAAGTCAATTATAAAAACTTCGTTTTATACTCCTCATTAAAGTTGTTTTAAAATTCTACATTGATGACAGTGTGCATACATTCAAATATTCATGTTCAAAAGGTAATTTTTTGTTACAAATACACATTGTTTCGGGGATTTATTTACACTTATAGATATTTATTTGCGCGAAATTCCACTTTATCACATAAATATTTATAAATATATATGTATATATATATATATATATATATATATATATATATATATATATATATATATATATATATATATATATATATATATATGAAGTCAAATACACGGAAATACAAAAGATTACTACCGGATGATTTGTATATTTAATCTTTAAAAACATATACAAATGCGATTCACAGAGTACTAATCTACAATTCCGTTTGATTACAATTTATATGAGTACATTACTACACAGATTCTGCATAAGCAGGAAAAATGTTACGCTGCTCTCTAATGTTCATTTTTTAATGCAGCATCTATCACTCTGCATTTTCATTCTCGTATTTTCTTGTATTTTCCTCCCTTTACTCTTCTTACTCTTGCGCGTATATTTTCTTGTTCATCTTCACTTGTTTCATAGTCCGTTGATTGGTTGTTGAGATTCATCTTGAGGGAAGCGCTGATTCAAACTCAACGAGAAACACTTTTCTTTTATACCCCTATACTAGAGAAATCGGTACATAAGATACTGAAGTAAGCATTTTTCAAATTATTTTAAAAACAGATAGTACGGAATACAACATTATATACATAAAATCCAAATGTAATCCTATATATATGTATGTAAAATTTGACGGTTATTAATTTGAATTTGACTTGGATTAATTTGAACTTGACTTAGATTAAATTGAACTTGACTTGGATTAATTTGAAGTGAAAAAGGTGTAGTAGGCAAATTGTTGTGAGGCTCTAGAATGTCTAATTACTTTAGGCATACGTATATAATAAATACGTGAGCCTCTAGTACAGTTTGACAGTGCATACTCAAAAAACAGAAGATTTTTGCTGTGATGCAGCAAAGGACAACAGTAGCGATGCTTTCGGTAGAGGAAATGATAGTAGATTTTTGTTACATCAAACTGTTTTTTCTGACGTAAAATGATGATGAAGCGATGCTCAAACAACGATTCAAAATTCGACACAAGTGGCCCATACTCTTTTTTTTTTTTAATCATCATGTTCTTCAGATGCCGAATATAAGCTGTGTGGTCAATTCAACTCAGAGCAAATTCTTGTTTACCATTACTACTGCATTTTTTTTTTTAAGTTTGTTTATTAAAATTTCAAGAAATTTTTATGTAATTTTCTGTACATAACTTGTAAAAGTCTAGGATTCATTAGTTTTAAACTGGATAAGTTGATAGGTTCTGGGCGTTATGTGTAAAGATGTTACATTTAAAGCAACCTCTTTCCTCAATCATTTATTTTTGATGGATCATTCATCCCTGTCATGAAGGAACATTTATCCTTGTCATGAAAGAACATTCATCTCTGTTGTGTAGGAACATGCATCCTTGTCGAGAAAAACATTCATCTCTCTCTATAGCTGTACAAAAATTGTCGTAGTGAAATAGTGCAAGACGCAGTTCAGAAAGACGTTGGTATTGCAGGTGCGAAAGTACTTGCTGAAGTTGGACTTCCGACGCGAACATGTGAAATTCTGGCGGCCCCACATACTATTGCTCGTGGCCAACCCTCGGACTGCTTGTCCTCTCATCGACTTCCTCAACGACCTCAAAAAGTCCGGCATTTACATCCTCGGACACGTCAAGGTGACTGTGTTGGTGGTGTGTGGTGGTCCTTCTTGAATTGTATCTTTAGTTTGTACAAGCATGTGACGGTCGAGATTGTGTGTAACCTTGGTGTGTGTTGCATAGCTTTCAAGGTATGATGCACTTGGATGCCAGTCCATCAGGGGATACAACTATTGTATCTATGGGAATTAGCACTCCCTGGGGGAAAATGTGAGGTTCCAAGCTAAGAGTTAGGTGTTCTTTTTGTTGAAACAAAATATGTCTTTTGTTTTGTTAAGGACCATCTTTTTTAAGTTAAGGACCATCTTTTTTGAGTCTTGTTTTACAGCATGTGTGACTTTCCTCTTCAACTTTTGTATTATTTCCTAACCTTTCTTTTCAGTTTTTATGTGCAAGGGATCCTGTGCGGCAACACACCTTGTTCATATACTCAGGGTTCTCTCAACTCCATACAAAATTGTGCCTTCATCCTTCTTATCTTTGGTCATCTTTGTTGAGATTAATGAGGCTGAAACTAACTTATAATCAATCTTGGGCGAGGTAAATTTCTGTCGTTCTGAGGCATATTTATATTTTGCAATGATGAAGTAAAAAATTTAATTGAGCTTTTGTTATCGTTTTATTGTGGATATTCAATCCCCTCACTGGGGGTACAATTATCGAATCCATGGGAATTAAAGCACACAGGAAGAAGATATGTGCTGAGCTGATAGTTATGTAGGTTAGGGTGTGGAAATAGAATAGAATTTTTTGTTAGTTGTGAACTATCTTTCTATTTAGTATACCACTATTTGTTTTCCAGTAATTATTACATTCTTTGTTTAATTTTATCTTGTTACATGTACTTCTCTCAATCTTTCTGTTTTTACATGCAGGATATGAAATTACAAGTAGGGAATATATTCTTTATTTTCATAATTCCTAATACAAAACGTTACTTTCCTCCTTATTTTGGAACCACCTTTGTTGTGAGTGTTGAATCAATGCGCTCAATCTAATCCTTCCTTAAAGTTATTTAATCTAAAAATTAGCCGACTGCTTCACTTCACCAATGAAAGTTTCTTATATACACACTGTTTTGTTCACTATTTACATTGCGCTTATACCCATCTTATTAACGTAATCGTTAGCATGAAGTTCTCAGTAGGTGACACATTTGTGATGCATTTTAAAGCTACACTAAAAAGCAGTTTTCCAGGATCTTTACTCACCTACATTCCTCTAAAACAGGTATCCGATAAATCACCTTGCGACCTCTCCGAGGAGTACAACCGATGGCAAGAGCTGGTTGATCATCTCAAGGTTCGTAAATTCTCCTACCAACAAAGTGAACTTTTCGGTATTGGTCTCAATTCGCGGTTTTGTTTAGTGTTCATCAAGTGCAGTGTTACGTCGAGGGTTTCAGAGTTTCAAAACTGGTAAATATATGTTAGGTAGGAAAGTGAAGAGAGCTTTTTAACAGTGCAAAACATGGTTGTACGTCTGCAAGTGTTTGCGTTGTACATTGATGATGCTATTTTGGCATTGTTCTTAGTATTTTAGATTAAAAAACCAATATACAGGTTTAGCCTGCAAAAAATTAAAATCTACCCATGTAGAAACAGAATTCCACCGTTAAGTCCGTTAATTCCACCGTTTGTCAATATCAATAAAGACATTTTCAATTCGAGAACAACAAACCTACAAGCATATTAAATTAAATGATCACATTAAATTGAGTTATAGTATTCCATTGTCAGAATGGTAACTCAAAAAAGGGCTTATTTCCAGGGGAAATCATATTATTTAGATCGGGTACACAAATGAGATTCAACACATACACCCTAAGACTGCCAGCTCACTGCTAGAGAGACCCTTGTGTTGGTGTGCAGGTGAAGGCGTTCGTGTCGGTGACGGAGAGCAGCAGTCTGCGGGCAGGGGCCCTGCAGATGGTGCGTGTGTCCGGCCTGGGCGCCCTCAAGCCCAACACCGTCGTGCTCGGCTTCAGGGACTCCACCCCACCCACCGACTTCCTCACCATGTCAGTGGGAGCATTTGTCTGTCTGCTTGTGTGGGTCATGCATTTGTCTGTGTGCTCGTGTAAATACATGAACAATAATTGTAAATGCTTATGTAGATATCATGCTATATACATGTAAATACATGTTTATTGCATTGAATTACAATAGTAAACTATCATATGTAGTTGAACAGGGAAAGGAGACTGCGCATCTGACAGCCACAAACTTCTAGTTGTAACGTTTTATTTAACTGTGAAGCTAAGTGCGTGACTCATTTAGATGAAGTAAGGAAGGAGATTGTAAATCAGTTTACCATGCAAATTGCCGTTACATACCATTCTATCGTGAAATTAAACGTTTAGGTCACGTAGATGAACAGTATAAGGTGCTGTACGTCTGTCTTGGTCAATAAAGCTCATGTAGATTTGTGTCATCTATTTATGAAACAAAACATGTTGCTGAAGGAGACCATCGATCTCTCTGCCGTGAAGCTCGAGTAGTTTCATTTCACCTTATGTGGCAAAACCCGTAGATAAACTGATGAAAATACTTGTGCTGATAATGTGGCATGTGGCAGGGAGAGCTCGCGGTACATCTTGCGCCCCAGCAAGTCCAAGTCTATCCCGTCCAACTGGCACCCCATCCAGGATCGGCGCAGCGGAGACGCCGAGTCTTCTCCTGCCCGGGACCGCCTGCCTGAGCGGCTCAGTCTTCAGGACTACGTGGCGCTCCTGAACGACATACTCAAGGCGGGCAAGAACCTCGCGCTCTGCAGGCACTTCGAGGCGCTCGATAAGGAACAGATCGTCAGGTACTGAAAGATGCATTGTAATATCTGTTGAGGAGGTACGGCTGGTGATTTTGATGGCAGCTACCGATTATTGTCCGTAGTAATGTAGTTCTTGCAGATTTTTTGCTTGTTTTTTTTACGTATGTGCGTGTGTGTGTGTGTGCTTGGTGCCTGAATATACTGGACATCGGTGGGAGGCAACCAAAGAATGGACCACTTGGCTCATCCCTGTTATATCTTATGGCGTTTCAATTTGAAATCACACTTTGTTTTATCATTTTGAAAATTGTGGCCAAAATTACATCATTAGCCGTTTCGGATTTCTATCAATTGTAGCTTTTAGTGATGTCTCGTTAGCAATTCTTATCCGTTGTGCCTCATGCGGGGTTCATTTTGTTAGGGACCTTAAGGGCTGTATGATCTGATTATTCGAATTTTCATGTTGAGCTAAGATGTGAGCTGTGAAGAGATGTGGCTTCCCTGAATTACAACTCTTGCCTCGTATGATACTCAAATTTTTCTCGAGTGTCTCTGGTGATGTGTCTGGTCCATCCTGCAATGATTTACATGCTCGCAAACTGGAGATATTTATTCTTAGGGCTCCTTTCAGTGACCATTATTGGAAAATTTACCGTTTTACCTCTATAGGTATGAACGAGTATTCTGAGTTATTGTGCGTATAGCACATAAAGGTACATGGTTTTCCATCAGTCGTGTTCGAAGTGTGAGGCTAGCCATATCAATGCATGAAGGTATCCGTTTTTGGAATCGATAAATTGATGACCAAGTTGAGCTGATGATGCACCTCTCCTATGTTCAAAATTTGTCGATTTCTCGTCTGAATGAGTTGAAATATCACTTTTTAATTCAATAAAGAATTAATGTAGTTGTAAAAACTAATTGAAGCTAACGTTTTGGAGTAATATAATATAACGTTTATGTAATATAATATAACGTTTATATAATATAAAATAACTTTTTGGAGTAATATAATATAACGTTTATATAATATAATATAACGTTTTGGAGTAATATAATATAACGTTTATATAATATAATATAACGTTTATATAATATAATATAACGTTTTGGAGTAATATAATATAACGTTTATATAATATAATATAAAGTTTTGGAGGAATAATAATATGTGTGTAATATTAAACTGAGTTGTGTCAAAAACTGTATCCGATTTTTAATGATTGAATAAAGAATTAATGTAGCCATAAAAAAATTACAAAACTATCATTTCGGATTATAAAATATAACTGTCACATGGTATGACAAATTGAGGTTGAAGTTAAAAGAACTGCTTACAGTTATGAATTATTCTAAAATACAACATTTGCATCTTTTATCATTTGCGTAAATGCTAAAATGTTAGTAAAATTTTGCATTTTTTCAGAATACTGATAACACTTGTATCATCTATCACGTTTTTAACATTTCAGATTTGTGTAACATTGTTTGTAACATAGGAAATTTCTCATCTGATTTGCAACATCCCTGTCGTCATTTGTAAATTACCTTGCAGGCGACGGAACCAGCGCCTGCGCTACATCGACGTGTGGCCCATCAACTTCATGTGTCCTGAGACGTCCTCCCTGGACGACACCGCATCGCTGTTCACCCTCCAGCTCGGCACCATCCTCAACATGGCACGTCTGCCTAGTGGTTGCTTCTTGCGTCTGGTGTCGTCGAGTGTTCTGAATTGGACGTGTGATACTGACGGCATGGTGTACTTGTCCAGTTAATTTCTGCATGTCTGGACTGAGTGTTTTAATTTTCAAAGTTGTAGTGTGTAGTCAAGTTGCCATGTGTCTAGTATTAAAGTTAGCGCCTTTCATTTGAAAGTTGGATCTGCGGCACTTGAGTTAGATTACTAGTTTTGAAAGTTAAAGTGTTCGCTAGGTTTAAACTTGATCCTTGATTTTCATAGTAAGTGCATTTATTGAAGTAATTGTCTACAATATTTAATCTGGGTTTTTTAGCTTAGGCTAAAAATTTTGGTGCGTAATAATACTGCGTTCTATTCAGGAATTATCGAAGAAGTTAGATTTCATTCAGCTTTTTTTTTGTGTTATTTCCTTCATCTTCCCTCTCTGCCTCACTAGTGACCAATGTTCTGTACAGCCAGCCTCTTATTTAAGTGGCTTTATTCTGTTACTGATGCTTGCATTCTTCATTTGCATGTGTTTTGTTGCAATTCTTCTTTTCTTTGCCAGGCTTAGCAAGATGTTCTTGCCAAACTATCAAAAATTTGTGCTCCTGTGGTGTCGCTTGAAGCTTTTACCGAATTTCACTCTGCAAAACTGACTGGTTGGAACAATGGACCTATACTCATTATTACTCTCTGGTTTATACTTATTCTTGTGATAAACTGCTTGTAATATGACAGCTCATTCAATTGATCATCGTTGAGTGTAGGAATGTTGTGAAGCAAAAGTGTATGTTAGAAATATTTCATTGCAGCTTTATATCCGAAGGTTTTATCCTAACGTAAAGTAAGTTAGTAAATATTTTTAACTGGCAGGTCGAGGTAAGCATGAAAGACAACTAAATCTAGTTTGATGATTACACAATATATTCAAACACCTTTTTTTATATCCTTGGTTTATTAAAACATGTTCTTGACTTTTTGTGGGAGCTTTTTGCATGTACTGAGTTTGGGCTGTCATAATTATATTCTTTCTGCACTCAGGTTAAATTCTGGAGCAAGAACACCAAGTATCGCGTGTTCCTGATCGAGCCGTTCGAGTGGTCCTCGGACTTCCTGCTCAAGCAGCAAATCAAGGTGGGCAGTAGAGGCCAACGACCGCTTGTGCATTTCTATCTTTTTGCTGGAGCTCAATGATTGCTGTTGCAGTTTTTCCTTGTTGCTGGAAAACGGACTGTGCTCATCAAACTTCAATCACGATCTCTGTTTTAATTTTTCTCTAAATAGTTCTCTGTGATGCATAAGCTGTGCTATGTCTGTGACATAAGTGCATTGTGTGAAGTTAAGACCAGTCATGGTAAACTGATAGAGAGTCTGGAACCATAATTTGGACGGTTTGTTTTTGTGAGCAATTAGATATTGTATTGGAGCCTTAATGCATTTGATGATATATCTCTCCATGCGAATAATGTTAGTTTAGCGTACAGTTCTTATTTCATTGTCCTTTTGATGTATGATTTCCATATAGCATTGCTCTCCATTGCGTCTTCTTCTGATGTTCCCGAGGGCCCGCGCTGAGAGTTAGGTAGGACTTCTTTTTGTTGAAACAAAATGTTTTTTGTTATGTTAAGGTTCACTTTTTTCGGTTCACTACTGTACTGTTTGTCAGCACCAACTACTCTCTTCTTCAGCTTTTATCTTGTTTCATAAACTCCTTTGTCAACTACCTGTTTCTATGCCCTTTCTGCATGGATTCCGCGTTCCCTTATCTCCGCAGTAAATGGTGCCTTTTCCTTGCTCTCTTTGAACCATTTTTTTTGCGGTTAGGGTGGCTTAAACTAACATCTAATTTAATCTTCCTGATGTTCCTATTGCCCTCTCCATTCGTGGCAGGTGAAGGAGACTCTAGCATCAGTTCGCATGAATGCTGAGATCGTCTCCGTACCCTGGAAAGCGCCTCCTAAGTTGACACCAGATCAGGTGACCAAAGAGGATGTTACCCCATAAGTCTTTAATTTCATAACTTATTTCTTTATGATGGTTGCAAGAGACACTAATTTTATGTCAGCTGTAAGACATTCTTTAATTTAGTTTTATTTCAGTGTAGGCTTCTAGGTATAGGTACGATGGTTCTGAATCATTCTAATCATTCTGGTATATTACGCTGCTGCTATCGTGTATCATGCATTACACTACTCTTCTACCTGAGTAGAACAGTAGACTTTTGTTCCAAGACACCCTTAAATAAAACACCAAAAAAATTGCTTCTTAGTTGTAAAAAGTTTTTCTTGAAATCTTGTCTAATCAAAAGGCAAGGACCTATTCGTTTTTAGTACTTTGTTATAAAGGAGATGTCGTTCAGCTGTGTCGTGCAGTATGGTAGTTGACTGACGAGTCTACAACTTATCAGCAAAGATAAAAGAATGTAAAGTAAAAATTAAGATTCAATGGCAGCGGGGAGCATGGGAGGTCATGTTAGTGAAATTAATTACCTATACCTATCTGCTACCCTTATTTACTCATATCAGTATCTGATCAAAGCACTTTGTTGCAAGGGTTAATTTCAATTTTATATCTTCTTTGTGATTAGGTTGGTGTAATGCAGAGACGCCTAGTCTTCTACATACGAGGCGTTAACATTGTCCTACACGTTTGCAGACGCACCATTAGTTTGCTGAAGAGCAAGTGCGTGAATTAAAAAAAATGAAGACAATGAGTAGGCTTACTACTTTGTTATATTATCAGATGGATGTGATACGCCACTTATAATCACGCAGTGGTTTCCGTCTGGCACATGGCCACCCCTGGTTTTTGAGAGGCATCAAGTTCTAAACATTTCCCAAGAATGCAATGAAAGTTAAAATTTAACATGAACCAAGAAAATACCAGCGAGGAATAAGGCTTTGATACGTAACATTATTTTTAAAAGCTTTACTGTTGAAAATGAACGTTTCGACTCAATGAGTCAATCTCATGAACATGAAGGGTTCAACATGAACTTTGTTGAATGGTCAGCTGGAAGGCGTGGTGGTGCAGGCGGCGGGCCGTGGTGTTGACGAGGCTGCTGGGGACGCCCTGACTGCCGCAAACTTGGGTGAGGCCTGTAGCTCATAGAGCTCCTCTTTATCTGGTGCGTGTGTTCTGGCTAGTGTGTTGTGTTGTCGTCCGATTCTCTTGCGGCATGTTCTCCGGTGTGGGAGTGGACGTTGTTACAGTAGAATTGTGTTGTGTAGTATCCTCCATGTGACTGACCTGTAGCTCATGGAGCTACAGGTCAGGTATGATGTCTCTTAAGGTCGGAAATTGGGCACAAGCCAAGATGACATTTGTATTCGTAACACCTTGTTAAGCTATACAAATTTCAAATAAATATGCTTCAAACAAAACCGTCAAGACTACCGTTCCCTTTCATCGGTCAGCAATTGTCCAGAGGTTCGAATGAGTTGGATAGAATCCAGCGACTGTCCAGTTGTTGAATTGAGAGTTTGACATTAGCTTTTGTGTGTCAGGGTCTTTGACGAGCTCAACTGGGAGCGGCGGGTCAAACAGCAGCAGCGGCAGTAGAGGGGACGTGACGAGCGAACAGCTGCCGCGGCTCACAGAGCACTACATCAGCGACGTGAACCGCACGCTGCGTACACAGAGCAGCGACGCTGCCGTCACGCTGCTCAACATCCTGCCGCCTCCCTCCGACCCCGCCAAATACAGCGCCTACATCGACGTTCTCACTGCTATTTCCAACGACGTCGGGCCCTGTGTCATGGTGCACGGCGTGTCTAAAGTTACCACCACCATGCTCTAGGTTGCTGTTCCAATGGCTGTCCGAAGTTACCATCACTACCACTGCGCTGTAGGTTATACAGTTGATGTGTCTGAAGTCAACTGTAGGTTGCTATTGGCGTAACCGCTCGCACAACCTCCACCACTTTAGGTTATGGCTAGCGTGTGCAACTCAAACGCACGACTACTACGGAGGTTTGAATGGTGTTGTGAGATTGTCGTTCAAAATGGTTGCTTGTGCGGCACTGATGACTCTGCTGCGACGGCCTATTCCTTCAGTAGCGGATGTACTTTTTACTGAGCTCCGGTCTTTCTCCACAAGCGTTTTCCTTCCGTTGCTACACGTCCTCTTCTTTTTTAGCTATAGGTTTTTTTTATTCTTACGTTCTGCTTTTTTCAAATCCTTATGCTTTTATTTTCGTTTTCCGTGTTGATTAATCATCTTTTACTAGGATTCTCCGTCTTCTGTCCTCTAAGGCTCTGTTTCAGCTACTCATGTAGCTGACTGGCCCATATTTATATTAGTTGTTTTTTCAAGCATTTATTGATTGGAGCAATAAGTATACTCTTATATTTCCTTACTGTCATTTTGTGTGAGTTTTCACTATTTCATTATTTCAACGCTTATACGTGTATTCAATGCCTTTGTTTCTTTATTATTAACTCATGCTGCCTGATGTTCTTCCTAGTCCCTATTTATTGATCAGTTGATAGGTTTATTTTCTTTTTCTCCTCGGAACAATTTTTCTTCCCTGCGCTGGTGTGGGAGGGTGTGGTGAGGTCGCCCTCTGGACCCAAATGATCTGCTCAGGTACCTCAGCCTGCATATCAAATCTGATGCCTTTCGTCGAGCAATATTTCCCTTGTCGCATTTTAGTTCACGCCCCAGTTCCATCGTGGGTTGATTTTTTATCGTCTAGCAAAATCATTTTAGCTCAATTTTTGGGGCAGTTTGAACCGTTTTAATTACGTGCCATGAGGTGGCTTTTCGTTTTATTAAACTACGCAATTCAATTGGAGTTGTAAATTTAGCTAATGCGTTCTCAAGCTTTTTGATTTCCCAATTGATTTTATTTCTCTGTCGATTCGCTAGTCGCTTTTATCTGTGCCCGCCTGTTCTAATCGTGTTTTTTGACTGTGACACTGCCTGTGATTCAAGAAGATGAATACCAGCGCTAGTGGGCTCGCTTAATGCGTTTTGATTAGATCAAGATCTGAGTTTTATTTTCTACTCGTTTCCTTCTTGGCGTCGTAGATAATGGTGCGTCATGTCCGTGTGTTGTGCTGCGCGTCTCAGCTTTACGTTTTATCAATTTCAGAATTGCTATGCCAGGACTTGCAAAGATGCATTTCAACGCTGGCTAGTTAACTGTTCGGAAAATAATGCGCTTCTCTGTGCACTTTCATTGGTGAAGTCTAGTACAATTTAAAATTAATCTATGCCAAATAAAGGTATCTGAAGCCTTTCCCCATTGCCTGTATAACTGTGCGCAGCATGGGGGTCATTGTTGTGTGTAATATGATACTTCATATGCCACGAAAGATTGTGGTTGAGTGGTTTCTTCGATCTGTTTCCAGGTGGGTTTGTTGTATGCTGTAATCCACCTTCCGGGAGGTCATAGCGCTTCTTGGATGTATTTTATATTACCTTCCATTTCGCTCTTGCAACAATAACGCTGTTGAATAAGATGGGCTTTATCTTCTGTTTCTCAAGTTCTTTTAAGAGTGGTGGTTGAATAGCCAGTTAGTGGGAAAATTTTTCCCTAGCATTCTCTTCATTTTTCCTGGTTCGATGTGATACGAATTATACCCAGACCCAGTGCTCCTAGTTTAAAAAATGGAGCCTCATTGAATTTTTATGGCCAGTTATTGCGCTTTCTTTTCTAAAAATTGACGTCCACCATTGTGCTTGTCTCGACAGTGTTTTGTTTAAATTGGTTGTGGTAATAAAAGCGTCTAATGTGCTGAGAAAGTTCTGAGAAAGAGCCTGCGAGACAAGATCTAGTGTCCTTAATTGTTCCTATACTATGTCTTATATTTAAGAAACTCCTCCAAAGACTTCTAGGTTATGCCAGTTACGTTGTAGGCTAATTCAATGTGTGCATTCCCATTCGTCGCATCACCTCTACCGTAATAAGTAAGGGTACTCTGAAGTATTCATAAATTTCATTTTAGTGCCAACGATGTTGTCATTCTAGGGGTCTATGACAGAATGATGTTTTTATCAATTTGACGATAGCTGCTGCGAATCCCGTGAGATGATGATCTTGGGCTTGCTTCTGCTTCTTCATCTGGTGAACACGCACTGCAGTTCAGCGAAACTCTCGTTTGTTTAACTAATTCAAACCGTAGAGGCCTTTCATGAGCATAATACGGTTTCTTTGACTCAAATCCAAGTTCCTTTGTGCTTATAGAAATTTTCTAACGTTTTTTATTAAAACTGGTGTGGGCGTCTTTTGAAAGCATCTTTTTCGCAATGATTCGTAAGTTTGCTCTGGAATCCTCAAAAGCAGTTCAATATTTGAAATAGGCGCACGCAATTACTTCAAGTCGCTGCTTGGAAGCTATGGCCCTGGGTTCCGTCAATGTAAGATTTTAACTTCCAAATCTCACGCTCCTATGGTTTGTGAGCTACTCCCAAGCGTTCAGAAAACGGCATCACATTCTGGCGTACGCTTTTCGCGTTAGTGTCTACATTACCATGTTTGATTTCATCTTCATCTTATTGTAGTATTTATCTATGTTACACTAATATGCGTTTAACCTTGCTGATGCAACCTTAAATTTTCAGTGTTAAATTTGACTAATTTAATTGTAGTTAACCAAGTTTCTTTACATTAGTCTTTGCGATACAGTTTAGCCTCGAGTTACGCAACATTTAAGCGAATAAAAATGACTTGGATGAGCAGTCACTGAGCAATAAATCTTCTGTATTGTTTGTGTGAGATAGTCAAAGAATTGCTCTGCTTAATTTGGTGTTTCCTGCTAAATTTATCCGAGTCCTGAAACTTCATAAAGAGATTAGCTGAATTTTGTGTTACATTCTAATTTCATATCGTGTTAGGTCGTTTCATATTGGTCTATTAGATAGAATTACTTTATTTTATCATTGTTTAGTCTCATATTTCTCTACTTTGTGTTTTCATTCGTATAGTTCACAAATGTTTTTATTGCGTAATATGTTTGCTGATTCTGTATGAGGGAAAGGATGAATTTAGTTTCCACTCCGTCATCTGGATGTTCTCACTGCATCCTTTGGTGTTATTTGAGTGCTTGAACAGGAGAAAATTCTCGCTGCTGAGTACAGCATATCTGTGGTTCCGATTATCCTGTGATAACAGGACTCACGTTTCCCAATGCTAAGTTATTTGCAAAACTTATTTCCACACGGTAATTTTAGAACTTTTATTTCGTAATGTTTTCTTGCCTGTTTTTTTCCGATCATTCTTTTCTCAACGTCTCGTTATCGTCTAATTGGTATGCTTGCGCTTTTTTCTTGCCGGGGTGGCGGATAGAGAATTCTCAACTTTAGCTCTGTTGTGGTTGAGGCTGTTTGAGGTCCTCAATTTTTGCGTCATTCCAAATGATTTTCGCTGTTATTCAGTCTGATAATCTGAGCGTGAACTGTAGTTTAACTCTGGATGCAATTTAGATTATGATGACGGGGGTTAAACCTGGATTAAAATATTACTAATGGTAATAATGATGCTGATAATTATGTTAGCTAAGCCAATTTTTATTTTTCAATACACTCCGGAAAGTTTGCAGTTCAACTTAATTCCCTCACACTTCGACTACAATGATCAATGAAGAACTTTTCTCACACTTCTGACCTTAATTTATTGCGTTTCAAATGCTTGCTGCTTCTGTTTTAACTTTCAGCGACACATCTCACACTCAAATATTCTGTCAGATACTCCGCAAGTGAAGTGGCTTTGCTAAGGTCCCTTGGGCTCCCCATAATAAGCACACGAGTCTTTGAGACATGTTTACTTAGTCCATACTCTATGGTTTACTAGCTTACTTATGCTTTCCTGCTCTTAGCACTTGAATAAGAACATTGGAATGAAATTTACATTTTAACAAGCTGCTGAATGACTGCTAGTATTGAAAATTCGATTTTGCAGAAACAAAATGAGACCATGAACTCTGCACTGATGAAACGCTAGTGTAGCGTGTTCGATAATAAAGCCTTATATGTAGTGACTACGCGCGCTTGTGCTACCTCAAGTGCTTGGATCTCAGGTCTTCAGAACAATCTCGTGTTCGTGTGAGTCTATTTTTGATTTTGTTGCCAGCTGGGGGCTGTGGTTGCACTCGAGCTTTTGTTTTATTCCAATTATGTCGCGACTTCCATTTTGCTGGCGTAATGTGTTCGAATTCAACGTGCATTTTAAACAAATTTTTTTTATTCCACGGCCATGATGCTGTGTGCATTGTCTTGCTGTGTTGTGGGATGTTCAACATATTTGCTAGTAGGTGTAACTAAGTGCTCACTCTTATATCGATTTGGTGGAAATTTTGGGTTTAGAGGTCTAAATTATTCGATTTTCAATTTTGAAGATAGTGCCGTTGTGGTCGCTTTAAAGGACATGAATGGTGAAAAGTGTGTTATATTATTGCATCGCACTTGACTGAGTAAGATGGAATATGCGAGCAATAACGTGGTAATTAAGGTAATCTGTTTAGAAAGCGGAGAAAGATGGAAGACACTCATGACCTCAGCATATCACCTTAAAACAACACAGCAACTTTGGTAGAAATGCCAAAGCGACAACTAAATAGTCTATGACCGAAGTTGTCGTTAACTGAGTTAATTATTATGAACTATGCTTTTTGCTCCTCTGCTTCATCTTCTATTTCATTTCTAAGTGTTTTCTCGGGGGTAATTTTTTCTCTATTCTTCATAATTTTACACTGAGTAGTTTTCTCGAGTGGTTCGACATTCAAGCAGGGTAATTTTCTTGTCATGCTTCCATCGGGAAAAAAAATTAGTTTAAAAATCGTTGTTCGGGTAAATTCTCAAATTTAAAAGCGATGTAATGTTTCAACAGGTTGGGGCAAAAGTTAAGTCCGATTTAAAGATCTCAGGTAGAATGAATAAGCCAATGACTGTGAAAATGTTTATTCATTAACATACTCTCCATTGCTTTCAATGGCCTCATTCCTCTTTTCAACAAGCCTATAAATGCCTGGCTTGTAATACTCTGTAGGTTGTTGGAAAAGTGCTTAATTAAAATACAAATTTAAATCTTTTCAATCTCATCTCTTGTTGTTGCCGCCCTAAGTCCACTAAAATGATTCTGCAGTCCTCAGAACAGATGGGAATCAGAAGCACGTTATGTGGGCCACGTCTGTCTTGCAATTTCCCGAGTGGTAACAGTAGGATTCTGTGAAACAAGAACATTCAACTGATCGAAAATCAAGTTTCTTTGGACGACCTTTCTTTAGCTCATCTTTTTAAGTGAAATAACCACTTCGGAAACGAGAAAACCATCTCTTGTAATTTTTTTCATTCACCGCATCATCCCCATTAGTGTTTTGAATAGATTTTTGCTGCTGCCCAAGCATTAACACCTTAATGAAACTCGCATAGTAGAACATTTCTTGTGTGATGTTCACAAGGGACAAACATGCATGCCAGTATGGATGAAAAATATGAACGTAACAGAAATAATCTGAAAAAAATTCGTTGAGTTTAGTCATAGAAATGCATTACGCATATCACGGAATGTAAATTGATAAATGTAATTTTAAACATCCGTTTTAAAAATCAGATATAACTTTTGCCCAACCTGACACTTCAGGACGCTTAGCGAGCCGCTAATGCTATTCTTTCTGACGAGCGGGTGCTGCTGATTTTGGCCCTTCTCATTTTGATGTCTCCTGGGATTTCCTCCTCTGCCATGCAATATCCCTCTATACTCGCCGTAAAATCGAAATCAAATGTTGCAGAAGTCAGTTGCCGGGTTTGTTTCCTTCTCCCTCTCTCTGGGATACAACTATTATGTCCACGGGAATAAGCGGTCCCAGGTGAAAAATTCCTGGTCCCGAGCTAAATTTTATGTAGTCCTTCTTTTTAAAATAGTTTTGGTTTTTCATTTTGTTACAAGTCATCATTTTCGGTTCACTCTTTTTTTACAGCTTTTTTCAGTTTCTTCAACTTGGACCTCCTTATATGACCCTCGTTCAACCTTGCTGTTTCCTTCAAACTACATCCGTTGTTAAAGTTTAGGAGGTTTAAACATTTAATCTGACAATTTCATCTTGCTTTCCCTCATTCCTCCCTTCAAAGTAACAGCTAGCAGTACTTAACTCAATATTCTCATACTCCATTCATTGTTACCTCGCTTCTCGGCCACTCTCAAGAGAAATTCATGACGGCTATGTGTGCAATGTTCTGTATAGTTTCGCCTGCGTCGAATAGTTAATGCCAAATTTCCGCCTTTGAGGAAACACAGGAAAACTGCGAGAGTTAGTGATGGGTTCCGTGACCAATGCGCACGCTTGATATGTCTTCGCGCTTCCATCTATAACCATTTCATTCGCCCTGCAATGGTGCAGTAATTTTCCTGTCTGGGCGTTTGACTTGGAAGTGTAAATGAATCATTCCGGAAATGTTCTTAGTAGTTATTCTCGTTCTGGGAATTTCTCCGTATTTTGGCGTGTTTCCGAACTAAGAGCTTCAGTGCCAGAGCACTAACGGTGTTCCCATCCCTGCTAGTGTGACCGACGTCTCGAATCATTCTTGGCTCCCGTCAGCCCTGAGGTAGCATAGTGCCTCCCTAACGCGATGTTTGGTAGGAGTTGAGTGATCTCCATTGGTTATAAGTGGCGTCCTACCTCTTTTGCTCTTAGAGAATGAAGAACAAATCAAAGCGGTGTACGTCGAGCTTAATGCATTTATCCCTGGTTTTAATCTTAAGATTAGTCCCTTTGAAATAGATTCCTTTGTGCATGCTTGTTAATAACAGTTTTACGTTATATGAAATATTTCCACCGCTTTTGGCAACGACTATCATCATAAGCTTCTTCTGTAAGAGTATTTTTACTATTTTTATTCCAGGGATAATAAATATAAATTAAATAATATAAAGGAGACCACATTAACATTAATTTTGGGCACATATACGTTCTTAATAAACAAGAAATAATTTTGTTGTTCTCATTTCCTGTCTTTAAGTTTTTCTGTTCTACATTTTTAATTATTTCACGAATGATCATTTTTTGTTGTATTTTCGCTCGGTTATGAATTTGAACGCATTTGTTTCTCTCTGAATGCTACCAATTTTATTCTCCGTTGTTGCTTTGAAGGAGGTCGCCAAATTGCATTTGTTACATTCTTACGATGGGTTCTTTTGTATTGACTGGTCTCATGATCTGCCGCGAAAACAGGGATTTCTTTGAGCATTGAAAATGACCTGAACAGAAAACGAAGTGTTCATTTTTAAATGAGCTGATGGAACGCCAGTGTATTTGTCTTCGGTATTAAGACCCCATGTGCGGATAAAAATAACTGTCTTAGCTGACTCGATGAAAAAGGTACAAAAACTAAAAAAGTCTGGAGATCAGTTTGCAGGAACTCTTGTAGTGTTGACGTCAGCAGTCCCTACTTTGACGCGAGCCACTGTCGTGTACCTATTCGCTAGATTTCATGATGCAGGAAATTTTTTAACACATGAATTGTATGTATTGCGGTGGTATCGAAAATTCATAAAAGAGCAGATAGGCTCGAGGTCTCGCATTATATAGGCCTATTTCGACGGGCAAGTTAGTGACGTTGGTTTGAGCGAAAAGCGCGTACCACCTGACTATTGATAGCTCGGCGAATGAGACAGATTGTGAGCAAATGAATCACGAACCCATTCGCGGGC
>JACJUY010003250.1:21444-61155 GCA_014220935.1 Platorchestia sp. MABIK | reverse complement strand
TAGACAATCGGCTATTTAGAAAACTGTTACGCTAACTGATTTTGCGTTGTTTTGCTGATATAGAAATCGGCAAAATTTGGACAATCGTTGTGAATTTAGACAATCGGCAATTCAAGCAAAAATCTTGTTCCCTGATCGAAGCCAAGTGTTTGTCTGCACGCTTTGGTTGATCTCTACTGGCAAGTAGAACTATCCTGATGAACTCCGATCCAGAAATTGACATTTATTACGAAGCGTATTTTTCAATAAATGTAATGATCGTGCGAATGGAACTCGTGTAGGAGCAGTTGGCTAGCTGTATGATGGTGATTCTTGTCATTTTGCGCGCAGAAAAATATAACTTCAGTGTTGTCATGTGTTCGGGCATATATTTTTGGATAAAGAGGTACGTGTTTCAAATAACCGTCAAGTTACTCTGCATTATTTGCTCCAAGCAGATTCCATGTCAAACTATGAAATGCTCCTGCGTATTTTTTACCTGTATATGTGCGAAAAATTAGGCGTTACCCCGTTAGCGAAGATTCATTTCAAATACTGTGTGCGTAAAGTTACAGATGTTATAGCTGATAGAAGAGGGTCGTAGTAGTAGTCAGGTTATCGAGTAACAGCGATGTGCGATGGTTGGTATTTGTGAAGGAGAGGATAGTAATCGATTTTCTAATTTTCGTTACCTAAACATAATTAATTAGATCGGAATAAACAATTTTTCTGCTATGCACTTTCCGTTGCAATTGAGTATTTAACGAGTTATAGCGGTATGTTAATTTTTGTCTTTGATGACTGGAATGCGCTTGAATAAACAGCTATTAATCGATTTCCGTATTTTTGTTGCTTGAATCATGGCAATTACATCGAAATAAACTACTTTTCTTCTATGCACTTTTTGAGGCAAATGAGTATTTAACGAGTTATAGTGGTATGTTAATTTTCGTCTTTGATGGCTGGAATGCGTTCGATCATTCGAGGGCGTCGGAAGGGAGAGTCCATTATGGTCTTCCCCTCAGAACAATTTCTTTCCGCTTCAACAAACATCAGAGTTGCAGTTAGTAATTTACCACTATAACTCCTTAAATACAAATTTGCGATCGGAGGTGCATAGAAGAAAAATTGTTTATTTAGATCTAATTAACTATGTTTAGGCACCGAAAAGGGGAAAATCGATTACTGTCCTCTCCTTCACAATTACCCGATGTTTTAGGAAAGATGTTTGAATCTCGAAATTGGTAGATTTGATGTGTGGTGCATTAGAGCTTAGTGTGGTGTGTAGAGTTGTTCACTTAGTCCTGACACTGACCAGGGTAGAGTAGTTGTGATACTTGATCTAGTTTTGTAGTTCACTGAATGATAAACTTAAAAAAAATGAGGTCAATTTGCAGTTAATGCGCTCACGGAAATTCAAAATTAAGTTCCAAAGAATCACTAAAGGAATACGTTTAAAAAACATTTTACACGAATGACATTCTACTCGCTGATGCGTTATTTTCGAGGCATAACAATAGTTACGTTCAGATAGGAATAACATAATCGGTTACTTTGTCGCCGCATTGTTGGGTCAGGCCTACTTTTTTAGCGGGAGACGCCAACTTTTTGCCGGAAGTAGAACAGCGTCGGTTTCGGTAAGTTAAGGTAAGCTATTTTAGATTGATTTATGTTATCTTAGATTAGTTTATTTTACTAACCTAATATTATCTAACCTAGCCTCGCCCAGTGTTCCGTCAAAACCGTATTACAGCACATTTACGTGTCCGTTCCTTCACTTTTATAAACGACGTTCCTATAGCTTCAAAGTTGAATAATTCAAAAATTACGCATCAGCGAGCGGAATGTCATTCGTTGAAAACGTTTTTAAATATGTTTTTTTAGTGATTCTTCGGAACAGAATTTTTAATTTCTGCGAGCGCATTAAACTGCACATTGACCAAAAAGAAACAGGCCTTACGTGTAACAAGTATCAGAGGTTTTGAGTCTCCTATTTATTTTATAGCAGATAACTTTTCGTTGCCGAAATTTTTGTTTCCTTTGGATGAAAACCATTTGTTTTCACAAGTTTAAATATTTCCTCACTTCTTCGAAGTAAATCGTCATTTTAAATATTAATTGCAAACTTGAAAAAATCTTTACCTTACGTTTTCCCATCTATTGGCTGGCGTGACTTCATTTTTTATGAAGTCAACGCTGGTTTAAAATTGATGGCAAATTTGTTGAAAACTGTACGTGTCTTGCATCATGAAAACGAAGGAGTACGTAATTTTTGATTAACGGCTCATTTTCCCAATTTACGAAGGGTGAGTTGAGCGCTATAGGATATAATTCTAACTTACACGTTTCCCCGCATGTTGGGCCATATGTATACCACTAGGTATATGGCTTATCACGCACCGCCATTGATGAATGATAGTTCATCCGTTTTGTCACATTTAAAAAATAACAGTAAACGAGGGGAAATGTTATCGTGTAATTGTATTTTTCATATATCTTAGGAAGGATAAAAATGGAAACGAGCAGTGAAGTCGATTTCAATTCTGCTACTTACAACCTAACCAAACCAGCCGTTAACAACCGCGGAAATACGGTGAACGTGTCAAGATAGAAATCGTGAGAATTTGAGTTTCATTGTGTAGGTGGCTCCCTTGATAAGCCCGCTGAACGTCTTGTGTGGGTGCGGTGGGTAAATTTCAACATCAATTTTGATAACTATCTCTTCAACATGAACGTTATTCTCTTGAATAATTTTCCCCCCTTTCAATGAGCCTTAAGCCACCTTCAGGAGGATACATCTTACGTATCAATGGGAATAAGCGCTCCCAGGGGATAGATATGTCTCGAGCTGAAGGTAAGGTTGGCTTCTTTTAGTTGAAATAGCATAGGGTTTTAATTTATTCCGGAACATTTTTTTGGTTTACCACTGTCTTCTTTTAGCTTCTATTACTACATCCTTCTTCAATTTTTATCTTGTTTCATAATCTTGTTTTACTCGTGCTGTTTTTACGCGCAGGGTATGGGGACACACCTTGTACCTAGATTCCCTGTTCTCTCTACTCCAAACTAAATCGTGCCTCTTTCTCTTGGGAACGCCTTTCTTGTTGTTGGGAAGGTTTTGAATAACTTATAACCTAGTTTAATGAACCTAAACTGACCTAAGCTAACTTACAGGCATCCGTTCTGCTGTACTCTAGAATTAGATTTCGCCGTAGTGTGAGCGGCTTGGCATCCGACTTTGGACGGACTACTATAGGCATCAGACTTTGGACGGACTTCTATAGGCATCAGACTTTGGACGGACTTCTATAGGCATCAGACTTTGGACGGACTTCTATAGGCATCAGACTTTGGACGGACTTCTATAGGCATCAGACTTTGGACGGACTACTATAGGCATCAGACCTAGGGCTACAAAAAGCGCCAAACTTTGGACTAGAAAGACCGTGGTTCGATGTCAGTTCGGTGCCCGCTGTATTTTCATCAGATTGCAGGTCGGGAAAAAAGAAGACGAGTAGAAGAAGATTGAGGGGAAAACTTTTATTCACAGAGCTTGCTCTTTACTCGTCCACTCCCTCTCAATAATTTAAGAAGCTGAAAAACTAGGTTTTCAAGCCCGATTGTAATAACGGAGTGTCCAATAGCGTTTTTTCAGAAAAAGGAAATGAATTCTACAGCAAGCCGGGATAACCAAAAATTGTTACCGTTCGTATAATTTTAGGTCGTCCTCCGCACTGCGCAGTTGAACGCTGGCGGTACTCTTACACCTAAAATTTTTTGCACAATCGAAATCTCAACATGCACTTTGACTGCGACGTGAGCCACCGATGGTACATGGATACCATTTTCGCAATGCTGCTGACTGACCAGTAATTACAAACCAAATTCTCATAAACGCTTAATTAAAGTTGAATGAAGGCATCATCCAGTTCATGTCTGCTATTGTCGAAATTGCTTACTACAATTGACTTTAAATTTAATCTGAATATTAAACTTAAGTTTTACTTGCCGAATCAAAGTGTTAAAAAGAAGAAGTGGAAAATAATGGTGGGCCACCTGTGGCGTAGGTCGAATCAGCAGCGGAGTGCTCCTACCAGCACCCCGTAATTTGCTTTTGAGTCACGTTGGTTTGATAGTACTGTGAGGTAATTCATCCCTACTCACTTGGCTGGCCCAATTTAATTTTTGTATTTGGTCGACGAACCGACCGTTGCGAGTGGGCCGCTCTACCATTATTCTATGTGGTTCTTGGTCAATTTCTAACTCTTAGATGGCTATGTATCGATATTAGATCATGTTTGTGGTGATATGACAAAATACTGTGTGTATTTTAGTCCTGTTTTTTTTCGAACTTGGACGGAGGTTTGTTGACTGATACAGTTAAAGAATGAAGTTAGTATGTAGTGTGTGTATAGACCTTTGTACTCCACTTTATGTTTAATTCAACTTCAAACGAAGAATTATATTGTGCGTGTTGTGTTTTTGTATCCTTAATCAGAAAGTCAACAGAATTAGTGTCTAGCTATTTGAAGTGCGATGAGTCAGCGCTGTTATCCAACGATTTACGCTGTGCCTCCGTCTTCAACTGCCTGAGAATGAAATAAAACATTTGAATTCTCAGCTGTAGAACACTGTTTTGTACACAAGAACAGAGATGTATTTCTCCGTAAATTTGTACAGCTGACATGTACGAATGTAATGCCATTCTGCTTTGGGATGGCTATGGCGACATCTTAACTTCCTTTTCAGGTTTTAATGTACAGGTAAGCATTTTGATACTTAACTTCGTTTCGTTTTAATCCCGTGGCTCATAAAGAGTTTTAGCATAAAAAACAGACTGAAGTCAGAACTCATGGTGCAGTGAATTTATAATGAATTATGAGTTTTTTGTTTCACGTTCGAACCTATAATTATCTGCCGTCGTTCATCGACGAGCATTCTCATTTTGAGTGGTAGTGAACTCCGCATGCATTCGGGTGCGAGAAGCTTCTCTAAAGGTTGTAAATTCTCCGTTGTGTAGTGGCTGACAAGTTATCTAAGCGATGTTTTGCTGAGGCTTCTGCTTCCTTCCAGCGTGCACCGTATCCTGTATTTAGAGTTTGCGTCGGTGAGGGACATCGTGCAATAATTATAAATAGAGAGTTAAGTTTCCACAAGGGTCTCCAGCAATGTGACTTGTGTTAGTATTGTTCAAGTCAAGGATATCGGATTCTTAAACTTGTCATTATATTTAAATTTAGAGGTGTCAAAATATATCTTTTAGAAATGTATATCACTCTGATAGTTTTGTGGAGTTACCGTGTGTATATTTTTGTGGTTTGATATTATTCAAAAGACCGAGTGT
The DNA here is from genome assembly GCA_014220935.1 of Platorchestia sp. MABIK. Taxonomy (NCBI): domain Eukaryota; kingdom Metazoa; phylum Arthropoda; class Malacostraca; order Amphipoda; family Talitridae; genus Platorchestia; species Platorchestia sp. MABIK. The sequence continues at coordinate 55,832 of JACJUY010003250.1, read as the reverse complement.
GAGAATGAAGTAGAAAAATATTGGCCGCTCATATTCAAGCTCTAAATTAACCCGGAAAATCAAGATTTTCGGTGGAATGAAGCGTCCTTGAAAGTTGTCTGAATCGCATAGGGGAAGATAAAAATGACCGTACATATAAATTTTTATTTATTTTCTATGAAATCAATCGTAATACTAAATGGAAAGCTAGTGAAGAAGTGTTCCAGTCGAAAATACCAAATCGTCTTATCTTCATAAGAAGATTGGGTCCATTTCATCGAAAGCATTTGTACAGCGAGATATTTTTTCTGGTTCCCGAGTACGATATGATTTTCAAATACAGAGAATTTATGGCGGGCTTCACATGTAGAATATTTCAGTACAGAAAATTCACCCGCAACATGTTCATCGCAAATACTCGGTGCATAATTTGTTTTTTTTTAAACATTTTATCTACCAGTAACGTACGAAAAAGTTCTTCGAGTGTGAAATCGTTCTATCAAAATATTTTTCAAGGATTATTTTCTCTTCAAAATTGCGCTAAGCTTTCTGGAGCTGAATTGAGAAAATATTTTTGTGAAAATATACGTCGGAGAGAAAACCGCCTCAAATGAAGTGCCGTTAGTTATTGTCAACATAATTTCTATTCGAAAAATTCGTCTTTTATGCCTCATTGATTGCATTACCAAAATTTAAGTTTGAAACGATAATCCTTTAGATTGAACTATTTCAAAATGCAGTCGCTTCAGTTACTCCTCCACCGATTATGATTAGGTAACCTTACCCTAGTATCGAATAATTTTTATAGTACATCTACTTACAATATAAAACGTAGCAGAAACTTGAACAAGGAATTAGGCAAATAAGGCTACCTCGTCTAACCGAAGTTTCGAACGATAATTCAAGTCTTCCAAAACCCTTCACAAAGAGTTGCGCTTTCGCCAACTCCGCACGAACGGTAAACGAGTCGCCTCTGGTTCAGAGGTAATCTGAATGTCAGCCGTTACCGGGCTGCAACACAATTACTTAAAGTTCCAAGTTAATCTAAATTTTACCAAGTTTGACATGTCTTGCCACCGAACTGAAATTCAAGTTTTCACTACCCGCTTTTCTTCAATTCTCATTTTGACGGTGACGTGGTATAACTGAATTTAACATAATGTCTCTATACTTCTATGTATTTAAAGAATACTGAATTCAGTTACTCCACCTGAAGTCTAAATCCGTATTCTTTTACAAGAAAATTGTAGAATACAGCAATAAATTCACGAAATAGATATCGGCAGGTCGCAAGCGGAATTTCAGAATACAATATGTATTTTACCACCACTATTTACAGGAGCTCCCTGCAACCGAAGTTACTCTACTAACTAATGCTAACTCGGAACTGGGTGGACAAGACTTCAAAGCTCTAATCAAACTTGAAATAAAAACAATTACTTCTTATGAGAGTCTCTGAGTTCTCGTTATACTCTGAACACATACCCTCAGAATCCTTGCCATATTTTACTCCTTGGTTGTGTGAACACGTAAAAATAATGCAAGAGTTGCTTAGGAAAGAACTTAAAGTAATTCCTCGAGGCACCGAACGATTTTTTGAAATTCTAAAGAGTTGCTTCTCCTCAACACCTGTGCTCAGTTTTTCTGATCTAATTCAAACATGACAAAAAACTTTCCTCACACAGCTTTCGCTTCTTAAATCGTACTAGCATGCAAGCTCATTTACTCTTCCCTCGTTTTATTTCTGCTCACTGGTCTAGTCTTCAGCCTAGTTTTTATCTGATCGGGTTCATATGATCGTCCAGAACGTAACGTATTATTATTAGTTAAATCTTTTGAGCACACCCGAACGCTTCTCTATAAACATGGCTTATTTTAATGCACGTACTTCAAGTCAGTTTTTGCAATCCTAGTTGTACACTTGCCGATAGCTAGAAAAATCAGTTTGCATGTGAAACGTTGACAAAGGAACATCGAAACTTTGTTCTACTATCAGACTATGCTCAAACAGTTTCACTAACCTATTACAAATATTAACTAGTCAACTTGAGTACAAAAATGACACCTGAATAAAGATTACTCGCAGTCTGCAGCTGCAATTCATTACATCTGTCAAATGTTGAACAACACTTCTGACGGTCTAGATGTTGCTTCTGAAGCATCCTATAGTTTTTTCAGCTATTCCAAAACAAATTGAATGGTTCATCCCAACAAGGGATGCCGAGCGAAATGCTTCAATAAAGAAAAATAAAAATTATGAAATTTGGAACTCGTCAACAAACACTTATTCTTGACCTGCGAATTAGATTACAGTTCACAGAAAACTTCCTCGTTTGTTTCAAAATTCCGATTTCCATTTTGATTGTATTGATAAAAATTATACGGTTGACCTACACTTCGTTGAAACATGACCAAGATTTCATCCTGTATGATGCATTCTGTGTATTATTTTTTCTGTGCCATAAAACACTCGTTTCAACTCAAAGAAACTCAATTGAAACGTTACCGTTTTGACATAATCATCCGAGCAGAGTATATCAGTTCATCAGATAAGAGGGTTCTTTAAAACTAAACATGAAATGAATGCTGTTGCACTCCGCAACTCCTGCTCAAAGAAATGAAAACTACAGCCTTAACTGTACAAAAGTAATCATTACCTATTCCTCTTGAAAATTAGACTACACTTAACATTAGGAAAAAACTTTCATACAAAATTAAAAACGTAACGAAGTAGTATCTCGTATGCCTTTGGACAGACAGAATCTATGAATTTATTTTCCGCCGAATGCGCTGCGTTCATAGTTGGCTTTCTCCAGTTCATATTTAAAAATAACAAAGCTTATTTACAGAAAATGTAGACGATACGCAGCAGCATGCGTTTTAAGCAGTCGATTATTATTAGAAACTTGAAATTATATTTTTCCTACATATAATACTTATTGAATGCGTAATCGTCTAGATTCTTACTTTAGCCGCCAAATTTCTTGGGTTTCATGGAAATAATTTCTTAAATTAATATATATCAATTTAAATACGAATTTTTTCTGACATTCAATTATATAATAATTTTAGGACGATGAAAATATTCCAGTTCCGATATGCGAAAAGCAGTATTCACATTAAATAGAATTTAACGTAGGAAATAATTTTATCTTGGGGAGGTCATAAAAATAAAAACTATTATAGAAACATCTCATTGTTCAAGTCAATGAATAACCATTACAGCTCCACTAGTTGCTGATCGAATGAAGTTTGTGCATTTAGGCTTATGATAACGCAACATCAATCGAGTTATTTTGCCCAACAAACACCAACAGTTTCATCTAAGTGCGAGGTTTTTCAGCTATTCCAAAAAATTTGGATGGTTTGATCGGTCTCTTATCACTCTAGAGAGCTCTCCTAGCCAATAATTTTCTGGACCCGAGTCTGGAACACAGGAAGATAAGTAGAGCGATACGTATGACAACATGTGACAGTGAGGTGGGGCCTTTCCGAAGATGCGGAATGCTACGAAAAATAAAAGAGGAGATTAATGTCTGAACATTTAGGAGGTAGTCATGTGGTTGCTTCCAACGACGTCCAAATGGTTGACTTCTGGGGGGTGAGGGATTTTCTACCTTTTCTTCAACAGCACGTAGGTAGAAGCATTCAACCTTCCTCCAGTTACTGCGGGGCGACAGGGGAGGATACAACCACTCCACAGACGGTCTTCCATAACACACGTTGTATTGATAACTCAAATCAATAAAATGGGATAAATTTTCAACAAAATTTTAACGTCTGTTGCAGGTATTTAAGTGCTTTTCCACGATTAACAAGTACTAAGAAGAATTTTATGAAAAATTTTCCGCCAGGGTCACCAGCAAAATGCGACTGCGGACCCCCCCAACACAAAGTAGTAAGAATGAATAACTCGTCTTAAATGGAAACCGTTCACAACCAGTGGTTATAGTGACAAGCCACTGACCTCGGTTCCAAATTCAAACATGATGTACCATTGACGCGCCGTGTGTATCCCTGACCTAGCATTGGCCGAATGATCATGAAACGCCACGCCGACTGTGCGCAACCCAGCACTACCTTGTACTGTATTTGTGCACAAATGTGCACAAAGTGAACATTGCTGAAAGAGTTAGTTTAACTGTACATGCGAGGCGTTTCAAGAGCAATTTAAAGCAATGTTGTTTATGTGAAAGAAAGACGTTAGCTCATTAAATAAATGGTATTTGACTAGTATTAAGTAAAAATGACTTGCTAGCAAGCGATTGTTCATTGGCACCCTATTGTAAGGGGAATTCATTTACAAATGTTTCCACTAAATTCTACTTCTTTGCAAACAATTTGAAAGTACAACTTCATCCCTTTACTTTCTTGCATAACACTTCTTCTCAGCAGCAGACAATTTCGAATGAACATACATATATAAACTTCAATCACGCAAAATTGAGTTCCAGACAGAGTTTCCAAGCTTACTTTAATAACTAATCTAATTAGTTACTAAGAGTTTCTAGCTTGGCCATGCAAAATGAGATGTTATCTCGTCTTTAAGGGTGTTTGTCTTTCCCTCAGCTATCATCTGACGTACAGTGGCTCATCTCTAAAGGTTTTCGAGCCGCGATTAAAATTAGCCAACGGCATTGGAATTTGGCTCATTTTCATCATTCAACTCTGACTTAGCCTAAAAAAAAGATCAACACAACGATTGTGAATAAACGCAAATAGACAACGAGCTCGTTCAAAAAATCGCATATGAGCATGGGATCTCATAGCGCATTAAAATCGAAACTGTTCGAAATTATGCCGTACCTTAGAGGAACGAAACATACATCAACGTCACGTAATTTTGACTAAGATTTCTGTACACTCAAAAAAAAAATAATAATAACAGTGTGAGCTCGCAACCGCTACTACATTCACACAACTGTATAGCCACAACTGAAAAAAACCAGACCAACTCCCATTTTTTGAAGCAACCGCGAGTCTCAGACGCTGCTCTCGAGGGCTCCTTCTGGCATTATGAGCCGCCCTCTGTCATCTGCCTCTGGACTTTTGTTGGCTTGAGAACCGTTGCGTGGAGACGTTATTTCTTCTTGTCTGATGAGAGGTTGCTTAGTCGAATCTGGGTCGGGGAGATCCTTTAGCTCTTCATTTTGTTCACGGTGTTTCTTTTGCTGAGCGATGTACTCTGGACTGTTGAGCATCGTTCGTACGTGATCGATCGAAGCATATTCAGTCTCCTCATCTTTCATTTCTTTCTTCTTTTTAGATTTTGCCTTCTTTTTCTTTTTTTTGGCCTTCTTGTCGTTGACAAACTCGAGCTCTGCGTACTCGACTTCTGGTGGAGGAGCGCTTGGACTCGGGGGAGAGGGCGCGTGTCGGCTCTGAAACTCATAAAAAATCGGTAATAACGCTAATGTAGGCAAGAACTTTTTTGTTGTACTGGAATGTACATTTACAATATTATATCTCTTGAGTGAGACACTTTTCATCAGCATCTGTGAAGCGTCTTTTAAAAAGCTTCAATATTTTCAATGTACTCTACTACAGCAATGAAGTTATTACCTAACTTGGTATTTTTCATTTCTTCGTCGTTCACTTTGCCTCGAAGAAAATTCTTCGATGGAAATCAATTTTATTCTATATTAATGAAATCTGAACACGGAGATGGTTATTTTCGTTTCTATTTTTACGAGGCCAGATTTAGATCGTAACATTCTTCATGACATAAAAAGAAAGAAAAATACAAAAATCATTTTTTCGAAAATTCAGTAATAGAAAGTTAGTGATATGAACAATTAGTCTATCGCAAATTTAAAAAAGAAAAAAAAGGCAACGTGTCACAATTTCCTTTAGTGTTATTTGAAAAAAAATTCGAGATTATCTCATATTTACGAGTATTTCAAGGTGAAATAGAAAACCTTGTACATCGACTGAACCCTATCTTCTCGAATTGAATAAAATATCTCATTCGACCCACATTACTTTAACTCAGATATTTTCGAACGACTCACCTTTACGTCTTTCTTAACAACATCAGGGGTAGTCTGGACTGGCGGAGGAGGCTCGGGTGGGAAATTGATGACTGTTTGTTTACCCCCGCGACTACCTCCATCATTATCTACAATCATCAGAGAAATGGAAGATTAATTCAAAGTAAATATCGAAAAACTAGACCAGTTTAGAGGCGAGGAAACGAGTCCTGATTTGAAAAAATATTATCTAGAAACATTCAAGACAAAATAGGTTTATGTTCAAAAATAAAGCTAAAAAATATTTTAATTCGCATAATGGATTTAAAACATGAAGTAATATATCCTTACCTTGCGTTCTGTTGGAGTCTCGTTCGCCAACAGGCACAAGAATAGGTGGCTCTCCACATTTAAGTTTTGTCTTGCGTGATGCTTTTGAGGTCTTGAGCTTCATGATGACCATCACTATGATAACCATGAGGATGACGGCTCCAGCAATACCGATGAGGATCCCTAGAATAGGCGTGATTGGGAATACGTGGATCGAAGTCAAATCTGGGAACGAATTGTTCAACAATATGTCAATTGCGTTGCCCTGCGTAGTTCAGAGCACAAAAAATTGAACAAGTGAGCAAGAAATTAAAAAGGTAATCAGAGAGAGGAAACCTTGAGTACTGAATTTCAATTATATTGTAGTGACACACGTAAAAACAGAATGTATTTTTTTAAAAGCGTGCATAAACAAGCAAAGAAAATTATTCCGGAATCAATAATTTCAAGGACTCACAAATGAATAATTTCTAATTTTACGAACTGAAAATTGTTATAAGACATTTATTTCAAACGAACGAAGAATTATTTAGGCGAACTTTATAAATCAACATTTTAAGAACTAACGCAAGCTAGTCATGCACTAAGAGATGAAAAAATTACACATCCTGAATGGAATATTCACTAAAACAAAAATAATTGCATTAGTAGCAAAAAAGAATAAATTGCCATCGTGATGAAAGAAAATTAAATTGGCTGAAAATATTGGCTTTAGATTATACACATATTCGATGGTTACTGAAAGATCATCAACTTTTCATCATGAAAATAAAAAGCAGTAATACACTGAAGCAGCTTAAATACTTTACTTTAAAATTAAAAATATTGTTTTCCACTTACCGATATTAGCTCTTAATAAAGGTTGTGTGAAGGCGTGGAGAGTGAGTTTTTCAGACTGTCCTCGTATGTTGGTCGTGTAGGCCTCAATGGTGTACCCAGAGCCAGGGTCCAACTCATCAACCAGGAAAATTGGAGAAGTGCTGGAAATATTCCGCAGTAAACGGTCTCGCGTTATGTCATACACCTCGGCAACGAAGGTTTCGGGTAGACCGTTATCGCTTCCACCCTGGCATTCTACGAAAACGTTGTGGGTGTCGTTGTTGGAAGCGGAGCAGTTTGTGAACGGAGACGGGAACACGGCAGAGACGAGTTCAAATTTACAGGGCACATCTTGTTCTCCAATGTCGTTAGTGGCCCAGCAGAACAAAGTGCCGTATTCGGAAGTCGTCTTGGGAATGTAACTCAGAATGGACATTTGGTCCATCTGTTGGGCCTGCTCTTCGGGCATGTCAAGTGTATGACTTAACGTCTTCAGCTGCCACCTGTACGACTCTGGGTCAGGGGACGAGTTGATTCGACACCCCAGTTTGACTTCCTCGAATATTCCAGTTCCGACCAGCTGCAGTCCAGGGTCTCTACAAGTAGGTTTATCTGCAAAATACATCACGTATGAATTACAAGTTTACTCGTAACCACTTCCTCACATTGACGTTATTCAAGAGAAATGACGCCAATGTGCCGAAGTGGTTTTGTATTTCATTATTCTGAGATATGCAGTTAAATATTTAGAGATATGCAGTTAACTATCTAGTAATAGGTCACACACACGTAAGAGCATATTCTATCTCCGAACATATCATTGACCACTTCATTTGTTGAATTGAGATATACAAGAGACGCACTTTGCGTCATATTAGGTCCACGGTAGAGGAAACAAGGCAGTAATTTTTATGAGGGAAAAAACACCTCCTCTTGTTCGGCTAGCCAATAAAACGGCTTTATTTCAAACAAATTTTATGACGTCACCATTGCGACATGTCGTTAGATCAATAGTGGAGCCAGATTTGGGGCTAGCAGTGTTGCCAGATGCAACTTGAGGGCTGCTATTGGTCACCATTTCCACACGGTCGACTAAAAAAAAGACTAGTTTGACCCTACCTTATTTCATCTATGGTATTAGGTCTCACAATTGACTTGGAGCACGACAGTGTTGCTGTGGCCCTCTCCCACGGTGCTGGAAGCGACGCAGGTGTACACGCCAGACTGGTTGCGAGTGACAGCTGTCAGAGACAGCTCCGGACCCTCGATCCCCTCAAGCCTGCGTCGGTCCTGGCCAACCTGACCCAGAAAAGGGCCGAATTTTCGTACAATATACGTCGTCGTAGTGGTAAACCAGACAGTGAAGGTTCTTCTGTCGACTCACTGCGCTACGTGTTTTTTCTTCGTTATAATCTAACCAGGTTTACTTGATGCCTAGCACTTAAATTTCATTTGATAAAGCTCAGACTTGAGCGTTATGACTAAAAAATAATAGGTATCAGCTACTTCGACATGGCGCTACAGCCGTCGCTGCACCGCTACACCTCGACGTAAATTTCTTGAAAATTTTGCCTATACTGTTAACGCGCGGCTTGATGCCGTATTTGTGTCCTAATTAATCTTTTACACGTGTAGCTGCACCACATTAAAACTAAGAATAAAATTGACAGTCTACCAAATTTTTAATGAACTCTACGGATAATAGTTTTAATATTTAACTATGTGTGTTGTGTTCGACGCTAACAATGCGAAATTTTTATTCATTGTAAAACTAATTTCAAGAAACACTGGAAAATTTAGCAAACAATTATCATAGAGGTGATAATTAGATTTTACCTAAGGCACAAAGTACTCTGTAGAGCATTTGGGGAACCCAAATATTGATGTTACGAGAGTTCAATACTTCACAGCCACTACGGCAATCTCTCGAGACTGCGAAACGAGGGACCAATTTGCATGGACTGACGAAAAATGGGAATCTATGTGTGGTTAAACACAGCATATCTTGCGTATGGAAACCGTGTTAGAAAGGAAAAGGAAGAAAAGACAAAGATAAGATAGCGAAGAAAGACTGATAACTGAAAGAAGAAAATTGGGCAAGCTAGACGGAAGTACCGCCGGCCTATCTAACGCTGAGGTAACCTAAATGTTTTCTTTGGGAACACCAGTCCCCATGGCATGGCATACGATGAACAAACCTATCCAACCTAAACCTATCTAACCAAAGCCTATCCAACCTAAACCTATCTAACCAAAGCCTATTGGCTATCCTATGCCCTCTGAAGAGAGAAGCAGTTCATATCACCACGAACTCACTATATAGCCCCAGTGAACAGCATGTCCAACCAGTCCTCATCTCTTCCCGCGGCTCCAGAGAACAGCTCGTATCCACTCCCTATCTCTTCCTGCGGGTTCATAGAACAGCTCGTAACCACTCCCTATCTCTTCACGCGGCTCCAGAGAACAGCTCGTATCCACTCCCTATCTCTTCCCGCGGCTCCAGAGAACAGCTCGTATCCACTCCCTATCTCTTCCCGCGGCTCCAGAGAACAGCTCGTATCCACTCCCTATCTCTTCCCGCGGCTCCAGAGAACATTTCGTATACACTCATTAACTAATTCCACGGCTCCAGAGAACAGTTCGTATAACTCCTCAGAGGACAACAATAGCGAAAATATCGCTCTTTTGCTCACCTTGTGGTACCAGTGGATGAGCTGGGCAGGAGGATCGGAGTCCACATTGCATGTCATGAGAACGTTGGCGCCCTCCACAACTCCTTTTGACGGATCCTGACTGACCATCTCCAGACGCACCGTGCCCATGTCTGCAAAACGTTGGTTGGACGTACTTTTTACACTTGCACCCTATGCTATAATGAATTAAATTTCATGAATAAATTTCAAGCAGCTTCGATGCATGAATCATATTCTTAATATATGACAGTAAATCGTTCCAGGTTCTCGTAAGGGGTGACAGGAGGGTCTTATTATTCGAATTTATACACTAAACTTGTGGTCTCTGTGTATGCATTAATAGTCATTAAATATAGGGGAACTTAGTTCAGTTCACTGTTGTCATTCAAGCCCTCGGTAATTTTGACTTTACACAATGAACCCATGCAGCTTTTTTTAGATTGATTTTCCATAGATATTTTTATCTTGCAATTTACTTGTCTGTGCTCTGGATGAGTTCCAAGCTACCAAGAAATTGATGAATTGTTTCAATTTTTAGAAACTTTAAAATCCAATGTGTATAATAATTGGGGACATTTATAAGTTTAACATCATAGCTCAATGCATTCCTTTACTGTTTTAATGAGACGAATCAATAGTTTCCTCATGAAGAATTTACCGAGTGAAATCTGAGTAACTTTATAAAATAATGCAAAACAGTGACCCGATAACTACAAGTCATCAAAGGCTAGTGTTTTTCAATCACGAATGATCTACAAACCGCACACAATGAAACATGAGGTTGTGAGAGAGCTGTTTATTCCACGACTTCTTTCACTGCATCAACGAAGTACATTGACCTTAATTTACTAGGTAGTGTGAGGGCCATACACAAAGTCCTTCAAGATCAAACCATTGGCCCTCCGAAGGGATATGGGCTGAAGAGTTGTTAGCGTACTCTTATTAAGGTCATCTAAGGAAATCATGGTTTCTGGTACATTAAATAAGCGAGAAACATCAGTTCAAAAAGTGACGAATGAAAGCACTATACTTCACATACTTCTTGTGACGGTTCATAACTTGTTGGGTTGAATTCGAACTTCAATGCTACATGAAGTAAGAAATTTTATTTCCAAACGAATACTCATAGCCACAAACAGCAGGGACGTAAAAATTCAAGAATCGACATGTTCATACTATTTGTGATATTTTCTGAAAAAGATACAGAAGAATATCCGCCATATTCTCGTAGCCGTTTCTCACTCTTCGGATGCGAGAAAACTGAAAGACTTCGATTCTTAAGCTTCCTGACTCACAGTGGATGTTGAGGACACGCGAGTCGACGAGGGGTGCGTGGTTGATCACTGGAGACTGCGCCCGGCACTGCAGCTCCTTCTGCTTGTCCTGGATAACAGGCGTCAGCTCCAGGGTGGACAAAGTCATGTTCGCCGTCGCCTGCGAACCAAATGACATTTTTGCCAGCCATATAAGGAATGAACATAGGAAGAAATTAAATTCCAAGCAAACTATGGAACTTTGAAAGCCCTATTTGTTTAAACATGTGTGTGTAGATAGTGTGATTTGGTTTATTTATTTATATAAATGACGTGACTTCGAATAATCGTTCAGAAAATTTGTAATTCCGAACATGGATAATCAAGTCACCATTAATTGTAGCTTAATTCCCATAGAAATAGCGACTTAATATTCAGAGACATTATAAATTCCATTAATACGTCAAAAATTTCCACAAAATCACAATAGAAAAAGCATAAAAATTCGCGTAGAATCACATTGTTTTGCGTACAAACCTCAAGTGGATTACTCGGCTCTATCTGAGGAGCTCAAATAACAAGTAGAGGCTCACTCACTTGGTCGTATATCCTGTGCGTGGAGTTGTCAAGCCGGAGACCATCCAACCACCAGGTCAGCTCAGCGCTGGGATCGGCCCCCACACTCTGACACTGCAGCCTGTAGGTCTCCGTTGCCACCATGGCCGACTCTTCTGTTATGATCCGCACCGAACTTGGCTTGACTGAAAGGGAGAAGCAAACAAATAATCAGGTGGAGAGGAGAATCTAAACTTCTGAAAATCGATTCTAAGTGCAGACATTCGTCTCTTTAAGTAGCGAAAGTTGATACGAGGTGATATTTCAAATTCTTTTTTTGCTATGGAAAATGCCTAATACAGTCGACTCTTACATTAACCTCAACTTATAAGGATGGAAATTAGTTCGTCCTTATCAGTAATAAGTTGAACTAAGCAGCAAACAATGTGAATAACTGGGAATAATTTTCGTCAGTATCAATTGAAATTCGTACAAGATGTCAAATAACTCCATGATTAACTGCATTTCTGCAAAGAAGCACCTATAATAGACTGCAAACGAAAAGGAGGTAAACTAAGGAAAGATATCTATTAGAAACCCTAAACGCACAGTGATGGCTCCTCCAATTGTTCGAGCCCATTTTTTATGCAATAATGATAATGAGTGTATGCTTCCGTTTATGCAGTATATTATGGATAGGAAGCTCATATTGCGGGTCAGTAAAGCCCTTAATGGGACGGACATTCTCAAAATTCGTTAATGAAATCATCCAATCTCTGCTACAGAACTCAGTTTCCAGCGTTTATACTGGAAAACAGCGGAGTCACTTTCGTTAATTTTCATGAAATGAAAATATTTCCTTCCTGAGTTCAACATCAAATATGTCAGAAAACGTATATGTCCTCGAGATCCTAGAACTAGAACGAAGAAGTGCCAAAAATAATGCTACTTCCTTTATCATAGTAAAAGATTGGCAGATAGTAAGAATCGAGTGCGATGGAGTTGGAAGAGATCAATTCCTTGACCATTGAATTTTCGAGACGCAAATACATCCGTGGAAGCAAACTACGCAAAAATTTCTGCACAATTGATGAATATGAATGAATAAACTGAAAAATGATATTATACAATTCATTTCGTTGGGTAACTCACATCTCACGTTGATCCAAAAGACAGTGTTGAGAGGCTTGATAAGTCGATGCGTTTGGGCGTGACACACCAGCCTCGCGTTGGTGTGGTTGCGGGTCAGAGGCCCGAACATCAGCCTGTTCCGCACGACGCCTGTCGCCTCCGCGTCATGGTCGCTGTCCAGCAACTCCTGGTCCCAGTACCAGCTTACGAAAGGCGCTGGCTTACCTGAAAGTTTGTGTGAGTGGTTAGAGATATCGAAGTAAGAAATCATGGTTCTGTTAACAAAATACACATTAACATGAGCAAGAAGACTAAATTTAAAATAAACTATCACAAATACGTCGTTCAGTGATTTAATTATATTTTTAGTACGGCGCAAAGGTCTATTCAATATTAAGTTACCTGAACAACAGCCCTAACATGGTTTATAGAGGGATTTCCTGCTCCACATACGGCAGTGTTCCAAGAGTTAATAAATCCTATTTTAGCGGAATTACCATGGAGCAATTAGCGATCTTCTTACCTCCTGTTACTTGGCACGTTAGGTCCACAGTGTCTCCTTCATTGTACGACACGTCCTCCAAGTCTATTTTGGCACCTTCCGAGTTGAGAATTGTGGGTGCATCCGGTGGAACTGGAAATATTAAACATAATATGTTCAAGACTTGAGAAGCACAATGAGAGGATTCTACGTCTTCTAAAACAGTACGCTTAATTCAATTCTTTCAAACTTGTGCAGAATACCCATCTTAATGTTTAGATACCTAGGACTTGATTTCTACCCATACAATAGTTTTGACTTGATTATCACGGCTTATCTTCCACTTAGGATACTGTATAGTTCAAGATGGCGGCAATTTTGGAAACTAATCTAGCCCAACCATAAGAAATAGCTACTAATCACAAAACTATGGCAATTGATGGATGAAATCTTGGGAGTTTGCTCAGTCCTGTAAACTACGAAGTTAGACCATGAAAAACCTCTTAATAAATATATAATCTTGACTAAACGTTTTATATTGTCAAGCACGGTGAGTTCTCAGTACCCAAAGAAACGAAAGTTTAAATTTGATTGAACAGCCAAGAAAATCTTGGAGCATGTATCCCACCTGATTCCCAAAATCTGAACATAATAAACCATTATAGAGCGTTCGAGATGAGACTAAGAAGTTGATTTTTTTGACCGCCTTTGCTGGAACAAAGGCGAAGGCTTAAAAAAAATTATCATAAAATATGAAAAATACAAGAAAATATTTCTCGAAACATTGGAGCTACTTCATAGCATAAAATAGTGACCCAGCATCTAGTGAATAAACAAATGATTTATATTGCGCCAGATTCACCTTGCTTTGTCAGCCTCATGTAGCTCTCAGAGCTATAGACCCTTCAATTTTTACCACATTCTAATTAAACAAACATTTGACTTACAAAAAACTACATCTTGCACTTACACACTGCGCGTGCGGACTCTAACCTTAAACACGGACCTTGGTAAAATGTTCATTACAGTTGACGGCAATATGTTTAAATGCACGATCGTGAAACAGGTGTCATCAGCGCCAGACGAAATTTTGATACAAGTCCAGAATAGGTGAAATTCCCTGACATGTCCTAGAATATTTAGTTTGCGTTCTGAAGATGATTTTCGTTAGATAATCGTAAGTTTGGTCTGAAAAAAAAGTTAAGCAGAAAATTTACAATCTATTCGCAAGTCACTTTACCAAGAACCCGGAGATTCGTCTCCTCGGTGTGCGAGGAACCAGACAAGTAGGCTTTGCAGAGGTAGACTGCTTCATCCTCCGCTTGTACGTCTTCCAGTAGCAGTGCAGGCGGGTCGTGGTATGGGTTGAATGTTGCTCGGTCTCCGCCCCACACGTTGCCGTCTGCTTGGTGTTCGCCTCCAGACAGGGAGCCTGAAGACTTGAACCTGCAGAAGATTAGATAAAATTATTTGTTTGTATAAGCCTCCCTAACCGCTGAAAAAAAGAGCGTTTCGAAGAGAGAAAGATGAAGGCACCATTTAGTTTGGTGATAATGGAATGCGGAATCTATGCAGAATCGGGCATAGAAACAAAAAGTTGAGAAAGTATTTCACGAAATCAAATAAAAGTTGAAAAAAGATGAAGGTGCTGCAAAACAGTACAGCAGTGAACCGAAAAAAGGTGGTCCTTAACATGGCAAAAAACATTTTATTTCAACATAAATAAAGTTTACCTAAATCTCAGCTCGGGCCCTCACACATTGTTCACCCGGGATTGCTAATTCTCATTGATACAATAGTTGCATCCCCCTGAGGGGGAACCTGGAGAAACACCTTGCAAGGCTTGTAAATTTAACACGCAGATGTCAATCTTACTTTTCCCGAAATGGGTCAAGAAAGCCATGATAAACATTTAGGCCCAGTATGCTAAGATCTGTGACTTCCGTTAGCAAGACTCTAAGGAATTAAGTTCAATCTTTTTTTATTTTATCGCCATGCTAAATCATCACGACAAATATTTCACAACCAAAGTCCTTTCAAAAGGTAAAATTTTAAATTTTATGTTACATGAATCCAGAAAAATACGATTCAGCTAAGAGGTGTACAGTCAGAACCTCTATGTACAGCGTAAAGTCTATTAAAATCGTAACTAAGCTCTGCAAAATCGCGCAGTCACAGTGCAATGAAATTTCTTCAAGCCATCGACTGATTGATGGACTGTAATGAGGAAAACAGCTCATGTTACATGTTATTTTACAATTGTGAGTGAGGCAGTACCACACTCAACGTTCTAACGAGGCTCCCTTGACCGATGAGTTGAACCGAAGATTATACTCACACGTAAGCAGCTTTTTTGAGATCGCCTTTGTACCAGAGGACAGTGAGGTATGCATTGTCTCCAGTGACGGGAAATTTGCACGGTAGCACAGCAGTGTTGCCTTTCACCTCCTCCACTTCATTGTCTGAAGAGATTGAAGTGAATGTTAGTTTATGCCTTTCTAACCACAACAAAGGCGTTACAAAGAGAGGAAGGAGGAAGACATAATTTAGTACGGACTTGATGGAACGCAAGAAACCGTAAAGTGAAAAACAAGTTCATGACGCAAGATAAAAGTTGAAGAAGAAAGTAGAAGATGCCGAAAAACAGGACCAGAGGAACCGAAAAAAGATGGTCCTTAACATAACAAAAACTATTTCAACAAAAAAGAAGCCTTACCTCACTCACAACTCGGGACGTCACATTTTCCTCCTGGAAGTACTAATTCCCATACATACAATAGTTTTATCCCCTTGAGGGGTCTGTGTGTGAAAAATAATGGGTTAACACAACCATTTTTTGCGCATAATAAGTCCTCACCTAATGCTATGCAAAGTTTTACCTTCAAAAATTCATTCCATGTCAGCAACGATTGAAAAACTGACTTGCCTCAAAATGTGACCTGTTACATGAGAATATTCATGAATCTGGAGTAGTGAACCAAACCATGTTTCAATGTTATAAATGCATCCTAATAGAAAAGAGTTGAAGACCTTCCCAAAATCGAAAATATGGTTTACGTCATTGTCTGCAAATGGCAGAAATCTAAAGAGCTGTGAGAATAAATAAATGCACAGGAAAACCACAAAAAATAGAAAAGTCGTGTATGGAGCTTTGCTTTGATAAGAAATAAATCCGTATTTAAGTCTTAAGAATAGAACAGTTTGGTTTAGTTTCTCTGTTCGAAGATCGTGTATGCAGCTCTGTTTCTGTGCCCGGGTCGAGCGAGGTAGGAAGTCAGTTCAGAGTCAAGGTCGTCGGTTGACCACCCTCGGTTTGTGCACTGCGGTGTGTCAAGACTAAATTGAATGACGAACGGATCCTCTTCCTACGCTGCTACAGCACCGACTGAAATGATTATTTTTTTGTAGTCAAGAACGAGTTCAAAAATGATTTTGATTGGCGAGTTTAGCTGTACAACGCAGAATTTACCTACAGCATGGCTTGAAATTTAAGTTGACCCTGGCTACCACCAAGACACAAAACGAAATTTGAATCAAATAGACGAAATAACATTCACCAAAATCATCTGATTTCCATAATTCGGAACCATGTAGGAATCCTTTATAGCGGGCACACAAACAAGAGTAGGAAAGGCCAGAACCAAGCAAGCAAGAGAGCCCAATTGTGCCACTTGAGGACCACGTCAGAGCAACCTAAAGTGACCGGACGCGATGAGCGGGGCCCCGCTATAACGTCCTACACCAACCGCTCTCTTCCACTTGTTGCAGCTCTGACACGAGCCTGTCCAGCTACAGATAGTACTCATTGGTAAGTTGCTCTTACGCTAGGGCATCATCTTGAGAATTTATGCCAACTACATATGTTCTCATTAAACGCTTTTTGAATGCTTATACTCAAAATATGACCGGCATTAAAACGCAATGAGTGCTAGTGGAAAACGAAGAGAATCATCTTGCCTCGCTGCATTGCAAAGGAAATTGTCCCCAACACACGCGCTGACTTTTAAAAAGGAGAATCACTCGATCCGAATCCACACAACATTCCTCATTTTCACTGCACTGATATCCATTGAAGGAATGACCCATCAGGAAGTTGAGTTGCCCTAACCGTTAATTAGTTCATGAGCTAGATATGACGCTTTGGTTTTTGCTACTGCTTAGATTAGATGTTAGTTTAAATCTCCCTAACCGCAACAAAGGCGTTTCAAAGAAAGGGAGGAGGAAGGGACCATTTAGTACGGAGTTAAGGGAAAGCGAAATCTATTCACTAAGTGCATAGAACAGTAAGTTGAGAAAGAAGTTCATGAAATAAGATAAAAGTTGAAGAAAGAAGTAGGTGTTGAAAAACAGGACAGCAGTGAACCAAGAAACGATGGTCCGTAACAAAACAAAAACCGATTCTATTTAAACACTAGGCGCCTACCTAACCTTTAACTCGGGACTTCACGTATTCCCTCGAGGAGCTCTAATTCCCATACATACAATAGTTGTTTCCCCCTGAGGGGTTCTGCTACTGCTTAACTTGATTGAAAATATCAGTATGTGACTGGGACCATTTAGTATATCGGACAGCAGATGCTTGAAATGAAATTAAAAGCGTAAATCTCGTTCTGCAAAGAACCGTGCGTCCTACCTTGAAACTAACCAAATGAACGCGCTACTATTCTTGGTATTAAAGAGACCTATTTAAAATATGCAATTGCATACACTAGAAATTTCTTTTCTACTCGCACAGCATGAATTGGGCATAAAAAATGACAGTGACTCAAAGTGTCGTGGAAAATTAATTCTCAGAAATTGAGTAATTTGGTTTAGATGACTAATCTCTAGAATACAAATGAGAATCTTGAGATATAATTTTTGAACGACATGTTTTTCTTAGGAGGAAATTCTAGAACATGCTGTAGTATAAAATGAGGGAATGAACCAGGTTCTAACTTGTGATCGAGTTATTGGGACAATTTTGCATCGTAGTCTCGATGCACAAAAATTACTGACGTCAATAATTGCATTGCGCTACCGTAAGTGAGCTAGAAAAGATTCACGGGAGCTCGTGAAGTGAAGCTCACTTTCTGAATCAATAACCTCTACGCGGCTTTCTAGGCATCACCTCTCGTTAACCAATTTCTCGACAATTAGATATGCACGAAAACTCATTTTAGGCTCATTGGGATGTGTCACGTAACTACCTAGGCGACCGCTTTCAACGTTCAGAAGCTTGATTTATTAGAATGATCGGCGCTGCTACAGCGTGAGGTCTAGCACACTGTAGCATGAGATCTATCTCTAGCTAGTACTAAAGCGTTAGGTTAGGTACCTAATGGATATTACTTATTTCCAAACATCTATGTAATCTAGCGATAAACAATTTATACATCTTCAACTGCATTTGGGCAGGCGATATATGGCGGTAGATCTCACGCTATATTAGCACCGAATGATCTCTCTTCACCTCATTAACAAGCCAAGTAATAAAGTGAAATCACAGCAGAATACATGGACCCGCTTGTGTGAACGGTAATTAAATTTTTCGCTATTGCCATGTATGATCACAGTGTCAAGATCTATGGAAGGGAAACGTAAGGGTGGTGGAATGTTATTTATTGTCTAAGCAATCTAACTGAAATTCGAAACTTCCTGATGATATTAAAACTTTAACCGCAACGTGAGCTACCGGTGGCTACGGAGGGGATTTTCATCATGCTGCTGGCAGACCAGCAATCACAAACTCAATTTTCGTAAATGCTTAATTAAAGCTAAATGAAGGCACGATACAGTTAACGTTTGCTAATTTCAAAATTGCTTACTACAATTGACTTTAAATTTGAGTTTAATATTGAAATTCAGTTTAACCAATTTTGGTCATCGTGTTAAATAGAAGACAAATATCTACGTGAAAAACATTTAGTCAAAGCCCTAAGTTTAATGCAGAGAAAACTCCAAGATCTTCAGGCCGTGATGTGAAACAAGTTCATTAAGATGAAAAATACGGATCACGAATCCAAAGCAGTGAAGAATAGAACTAACTGAACCTATGTTACAACTAGGAAACGAAATACTTCCATAAGAACAAATAATCTGTTGTAAATATCCCGTAGCTTCGTAAATTAGATTTTGGCTTGAAAAATCAGTTTTTCAACGGAACATGAGCGTCAAGTTGCTATACAATTGAAATTCCTACGTAACCACAAAAAATTGTTTGGTATCGTGATGTCATCGCTAACTCGGTACAGAGTGCACCCTAAATTTACAGAGCGCCTGAAATTGAGTTTTGCGTGGGTACAGACGAGTCTACATGAGAATCGATCATAACAATCAAGTAATATCCTGCAGGGTGCAGCTCACTCACCTGCTAGAGTCGAAGCGTTTTGTGTCAGGAAGAGCGCGAGCGACAGCAGCATGACGCTCCATTGTTGAGATGATTGCACGAAGCAGCCAGGTCGATTTTTGAGCTGCCCTGATTGTAAGGGAGATGCTTTACGAGCATCCTCCGGTTGCTGTGCAGCTCGACACTGGCTTATTCTTGCGTCGAGTCCTTGCCTTTGCCCTTGTTGCGGCTGTTTCAGGATACTGTTGAGCCGACTCTTGCGATGGGTGGCGAGACAGAAATTATCAGAGTTGGCACACCTTGATGATGTCTGTAGCTCCATTGTGTAGAGGTAAGCAAGTTAGGCTTCTCTTCTGTCTATTGACCTAGGTTCAGATGAAATCTTCAAGCAGTACTCATTATTTGCTTCCGCTTCTAGCTACTTATCTGCAAATCGTGAACACAGGTCATTCCAGTTAATAAATTTGAATTTTCTACGCAGTCTTCGTCAACCATCGGATTACTCGCACAACTAACTGCACTTCAATTCTGAAAATCATGTAATCCTACCTAATTTATTGAATGCAGAAAATATTTCAATTCTGAAACGATGACATAAATGAGCTCAGATCCAACTGAAAAACCATTCCAAGAATTAATTTAGAGCCAATATTCCGGAATGAAACTACTGCGGCTGAATCGGTCTAAGCCCAATTTGAGATCCTCTGAATGTCCGTCCTTAGTTAGCGGCATCAAGATGAAGACTCGTACAATGACGCTATGAAGGGCAGCTAAGGGCCCTCATACATTGAGTCTGCCCCTATGGCAACGTACCATGGAGAAGGTCTCCGTAGCGAAGGAAACACGCTGAAGTTAAGTTTGAACTCGAGTGGCCCTATTATTATTCAATCGCGCTCTCCGGACTTGAAGTGGAACGGATGAGTAGAACGCTGGCGGTTCTAAGAGAAGACATCTAATGGGGAATGTTGCCATGAAAAGAAAGTTGTCAACAACGCTTAGCCGTAGGTTGGGTACCAAGAACACCGACTGAATGAGCCATGATATTGCAGTTTTCGTAGATTACTCCTAATATAAGCTCGTATTGCTGTAGTAGCTGATTGCAAAACCAAGTGACAGTACCTAAACCCAGGAATTTTAATTTTGAACATCCATACCTCGCTTAAATACGTCAAGGTATAAATTTTTCTAACTGAACTGAGGAAGCTGAATAGAACTTAAAATGAAAGTAAACCACGTTTATGTCCCTTTGTTGCTAATATATTAAGGGTGTACAACATTCAAATGTACTGTAAATGTACAGTTTTTCACAGTTTGACAGACATTTTGATGACAGATGATTATACCCTGATGGTATGTCTACACGCAGGGAATTTTCATAATTTTGCTGACCGGCCAGTATTCACAAACTCAATTTTCATAAATAATTAAAGCTTAATGAAGGTACAATCCAGGTGGAATTTGCTATTTTAAAATTGCTTCCTACAATTCTTTCAATTTGTGCTGAATATTGAACTTCAATTTAACCCATCGCGGTCAACGTGTTTAGCCTAGCTCACAACAGCATAGGTGTCCTAAAAAAGAGGAAAACTGAGTGTAGAGTTCAAACTATTTGTTTACCACAAGACACTAATCGATTTTCGAATTTTTGTTGCGTATATAATGATAATGAGATCGAAATAAACAACTTTTCGTCTGTGCACTTTCCGTCGTAAACGAGTATTTAACGAGTTATAGTGGTAGGTTAATTACCGCATTTCTGGTCTTTCAAGCGGGAAATTGAGGGGAGACTCCGATAGAATCTCAGTTCCGATGGCTTTAATTGGCTCGAATGAACGTTAGTTTGCGTAAGGTCACGTAGGTTAGGTTAGGTTAGTTATGTTACGTACGTCACCGCTATAACTCGTTAAATACTTATTTACGTCGGAGAGTGCATAGGAGTAAAGTTGTTTATTTCGATCTCATTACCATTGTACAAGCAACAAATATATTGAAATCGATTAGTGTCTTGTCGTAAACATTTTCCGAGTTCAAGGAATGGGGTACCTATGCACAAGGTGTATCCCATACAAGACATCCTGCGCATTAAAAGCTTGTTAAGTTAAGAACGAAATTTGTTAAACAATATGAAAATTGAAGAAGATAGTTAGAGGTGCTGAAAAAAAAGTCATTATGGAGTTCAATGCGCTCACGGAAATTAAAAATTCTGTTCCGAAGAATCACTAAAGGAACACATTTAAAAACGTTTTACATGAATGACATTCGGTTCGCCGATGCGTAATTTTCAAATTATTCAACTTTGAAGTTATAGGAACGTCGTCTCTAAAAGTGAAAGTCGGTTATCTTCAGAAAACAAAAGATGGGGACTGCACAAAAAATAATGCATCATGGGGTCAGACCTGCCCTTATCTTTTATCGAGAATATACAGCGGAAGACTCAGCCAATATTCTCTAGCCTCGTCGGTATTAAGGAAGGAAAAGTTAAGGATAACGTTGCCAGTCAGAGCCGGAGTTTCTGAACGCGAAATGCATGGAAAAACGGTTCATAAATCATAGAGTGAGCACAGGCTAATTAATATGCCCTATACCTGCATGGCACTTCATTTGAACTTTAAAAAAATTAATTCTTGCTTAGAAAGTTTTAAATTAAAATTTTAAATTTATTACACTTTGGCGCTTCGGAGCCTTGCCGGCAGCGAGGATGGAACAACACGTGGTTAGACTTTCAAAAAAAACCGTAACCTGTCCCACGTGTAGAATTTGCAGGACCTAATTCCGTTTCCTCTACGTTGAAATAGTTTTCCGTGCTTACGAGAGAAAATTACTATCAATGTGAGCCAAAAACTGTTCAAAGCGTCGATACACAGCAGCCAATAAGAGCGAGGAATTTTGTTTACATCATTCTTCGTGACTCTCTGAAATTTAATTAGCAATGAGAAATTTTTTTTGAAACAAACATTGGTTCTTTAATTCAAAGTAATTACTGGCAGTTACTGAAATACGTAATAATTGCATTTCATTTTCTTGAAATGCCAGTCCATGAACTAAAGCTCATTTTGGCTAGACCACTGTCTGCAGTTCTACATGATTAAAGTCGCAAGATTTCTCCTGGTTTCTATTTTCATTTTCAGGTAAACCTGATTAAATATGTACCTCGAAAAAAATACCGAACACATAGGCACCTCTGTCTCAAAAGAGGAACATATTTTCAATGTGTTTTACGTAACTTGTACCTTTAAATTGTTCAAACAAACTTAATTAACTGATTATCTTGAAGCAAATCTGAAAAATTATTTAAAAATACTATTCAGCGTTTAAGAATTGATTGAACAGTGAATTAGTTTTTAATTTAACATACTCAGTCTACTGAAGGAATGCAACTCAAGTCGTTATAAAAAGGATCACATATATTACAAAAGCGAATATATCCATAACTGATAACGAATTAGCTGATACAATATTCAATACAAAATACAGTCAGAAGCAAAGCCCTCGTTAGTTGAATAATTGATTCCTATTCTCCGCTGTCAATTTATTGTCGTCTCCCTAGTTACGACCCGTATGAGGCACCTCGAAGTTCCCTTAAAAAATCACCGGAAATAGCAGTTCAGAACGTTTTGAAGGCCGAGCGTAAAGTAGCTAATTCAAATTATGTTGCTTTCTTTTCGATGGGTGTAAGTCAGATGTTTTGAAAATTCGTCCTCATCCATCCGAGCAGCCGCCTAAACAGGATACCTTCGATCTTTTTTATCATTTCTTGGCTTGTACTGAAGGAACTACTTTGTTTCTCAAATACACGAAGTGGACATCCACCAACTCGAGTAAACTCGGCGACATTGTCCACACGACATCGATCAATACAATCCATTGAAAGCCTCACGCATGAGGGAATTAAATTAGATTAAATCTAATGTTAGTTCAAGCCTCTCTTACCACTAAAAAAGTGCTCAAAAAAAGGTTGGATGAAAGCACCATTTAGTATAGAGTTAGGTGAACGTGGAATTTGTGTGCATGGTGTGTTTCTACACAAGACCCCTCTGGGCTTAGAAACATTAAATCAGGAAAAAGTTTACGAAACAAGATAAACTTTGACAGTTGAAAGTAATAGGTGCTGAAAAACAGTGAAACAGTGAATTGAAAATAGATGGTCATCACTCATCACTAACGAAGCAAAACCTTATTCTATTTTAATAAAAAAGAAGGCCTAGCTAACTTTCAGCTCTAGACTTCACATTATCCCTCTGGGAGCACGAATTCCCATAGATACAATAGCTGCATCCCTCTGAGGGGCTCTGAGGACATACAATAGAGCTTGATAAAGGTTCATATTGAGAGGAAGTTCACAGAATGAAACTGATACTGAGTGAATCACGCTCGAGAGTCACTTTGTTCTCCGTAGTGCTTGATCGCTTAGACTTGACAAGTAACTTATAAAAAATCTTCCTTAAATTCAGTTGAGTGTTGTATACATTTGGCTTTTATTACGTACCATAAGAGTTGAATAAATTGCTCTCTTATATCTCGATTGTTTTGAGACGCAATTTGTCACAGAAAGCTAAGCATTTTAGGTTGAGGAATGTAAATTGCGTTTAGGACAGGTTTGACTGGTACAAATAGCATTATTAAGAAAACGTTATTGTGTACATGCATGCATAGTTCTATACCGGGAAATTTTTGACCGTATATTTCTCTTTCAAAAACATATTTTCCTTCCACCATAGGGGTTTAGCTGCTATAGCGTACTCGCATTCCAAGTGAAAATTTAAGTGTTTAAGCCCTTCACTGCGAGCCCGGTGTTTCTTCCCATTAGGAAAAGTAAGGTAATTGGTCACAATTCCTCCCCTTGTGTTCCAGTATGTTTACAATGGATACCTTTTCAACCGTTGTTATTGTCATTGCATTTTAACGGTCATTAAGAAGACATTTGAAAAAACCGTGATTATGGCATGTATCAAATTTTTTTTAATAA
The DNA here is from genome assembly GCA_014220935.1 of Platorchestia sp. MABIK. NCBI lineage: Eukaryota > Metazoa > Arthropoda > Malacostraca > Amphipoda > Talitridae > Platorchestia > Platorchestia sp. MABIK. Next base: position 31,328 of record JACJUY010003250.1, on the reverse strand, counting down.
AGCTACCTTCCCTTTCACTTCTGCAAAACTGACCCTCAATAATCTCTTCACTGTAAAAGTAAAACTTTAGGCAGCCATCAACACTTTTATTGCCATGACATCATTGCCGAAAATGACAGAGATAGGAACGAGCAGAGGTGGGAACCATACAACACCAGCAACATTAGGACGCTAATCCAGGCCCATTGTTTTAAAGTTGATGAAATCAACGAAGCGGAGATTCAGTTTGATGACAGCACGTGCAATGCCTCGACATCGTGTGGCTCCTTTTTATAAGTAACTGTTTATATCACGCGCTATGGCCGGGCCACGTCACTCAGCGACGACATGGTGCCAGTGTAGATGGGTTGCATCACTCAGCGCAGACATGGTGCCAATGTAGCTGGGCTGCATCACTCAGCGCAGACATGGTACCTGTGCAGCTGGGCTGCATCACTCAGCAGCGCAGACATGGTGCCAGTGTAGCTGGGCTGCATCACTCAGCGCAGACATGGTACCTGTGCAGCTGGGCTGCATCACTCAGCGCAGACATGGTGCCAGTGTAGCTGGGCTGCATCACTCAGCGCAGACATGGTGTCAGAGTAGCGCAGACATTTCAGCCACACTTCATTAGAGCTCCTCGTCTGAATTGCTCGCATCTTAGGTCACCTCCAACAACTGCTGCAGTTTCCACCCTGCCTAGTTGAGCTCATCACGTTCATGCCAACGAAACACGCCCGACACACTCGACACAAAGTGGAGCACGTGAATAACAACGGAGTTTTTGAACAGCATCGACCGTACGTAACTGGCTGTACCGGTTGGGTGTGAGTGCATTTAATCTACAGTATGCGTGAGTGAATTTATTGATGTTTCGTGTGTTAATACATTCAGCCGGCGCTGTCGTAGGAGAAACTCACTTGGGCAAATTTAAACCAATAATAGGAGTTTTCTATTTTTTTTCTATCCATATTTCACAACATGATTAATCGACGGCCAATGAAGTGTGAATTCCGTCCTGATGATTCAACTTCCGAAAGCTCTTTGATGAGATTTCGCTGTCTGTTTTGGTTACAACCGGCCAATTTCAGCATCGTGCTACTGTAGGGACATTGTGAGTGTTGTGGACGACGGTAGGGGCGCAGCACAGTGAGCATTTGACCCACACTCGTTCCAAACTCGGCTAAAAATCCTTTTAATTCCTTCACACACGTTAACTCAGCAACAACGTTTTTATTATAAGCCTTCTTATAGCACTGTTGTACTAGAAAGGTAGCATATGAACGTAATAGACGATGACATCACAATAGAAAAAATTCAAGTTACGACTTTAGGAACTTGCCCGCGGTATGGAAGGAATTCAGGTTACGATGCTAAGAAAATTACTGTGAGCAGGACACTGTAAGTAGAAGCAGCGGGTCGTGAGCTTATTAAAGGTACATACTGTAAAACTGACTAATTAGGTTAATCTTCGTCGAAGCCCTGACACACGCAAGCTGCCGTCACCACAGCCGGTCTAGGCACATTGGACGCAGCAGCCGGGCACCGAAGCGGCCCAATAACGCGAGAGCTTTAGCGTGCTGCCGCAGCCAACACGCACCGCAATTTCAGGAGCTCTCCGAACCTAGGTAAATTGTTCACTGTACTTCGACGCACGAGAGCAAGATGTTGGTGTTATGTGATAAATCTTAGTGCTAGTTTACCAATTCGAATTCCACTTTCACATTTGCAGCTAGCATTAATTTGATTTCAATCAAAGCACGTGCATTCTTCACGAATTCACTGTTGGTAGCATCTTCACGTGAGATGCTGTTTTATAATAAGGAGAACCAACACACAAAATAGAAATAAATTTTCATTTGTAAGTTAGTTCATTTTTTCATCAGGCAGTTTTCCCTAGAAATCGATCGATTAGCAAGATGCAGTCATACGATTACCACTTTTAGAACAGATCATAATATTCTAAAATAACTGAAACTGATTTTGTCATGCATGTATTTGTTGAAAAAAAAAAGTTGAGTGTTCGAATGACCTCATAGTTAACATTTCATCAAGATACGCTAAGCTTCTATCAAACAATTCATCGACAAAGTAAACGCTTCGTAAATCAATGTAACGATAAGCAGCGAGAAAAGACAACTCCTCAAGGCGTAAGAGTTCGCACAATATTTATGCTAATTCATTGAATAAGTTCTTCGAAAAATGCTAAGTTATTTATTTTTTCTCATCACAGGAACGTTCGAACAAAGGTCAGGATTAACTTTCGCAAAATTTAGCTTTTTGTTCGACAAATCAGTTATAAATAATTGCAAAATTATCATTATACAGACAACTAATCAGATTCTCATCAAGATTTAGCGTAACGTCGATAACACTTGGTCTTGATGCTCTGTATATGAATCATGTATAAAAATCAGTTGCAACTCGCAGTCAAAATTAGAGTTTACCTTAAAACCAACATCCACTTAGCATTGCTGTGATGCCAATTAATTCATAGTTCACAATGAAGAAATGACCCACTTATTTAAATGATTGCAACGAACACGAGAACAACTTGCTGAGGCTGGGAGGCGAGTTGAGCCAGTACCGGTTGGCCCCTCGAGGTCTGAAGTGACTTTACTTGGCCTTTGAATTGCGCTATTCACGCAAAGTATCGTGCTCACAATAAGCCAATTTAAGGTGACCTGGCAAGAACTTCTACCGCCGACTGCGTGAGGAGGGACCAGTTCAAATTTGGAGTAAATCTTCGTCCATTAGCAGAGAAACGTGTGTAGCAGCGTCAGCTTCATCTTCATGTAGAGTTGGTGCCACATCCACGTCACTTACTCCCGCATTTTTTCTACCGGTCATTCTAAAGCTCTTGAGCACCTGTGGTCTACCGTCGTGCCATGGGAAACTCGCTCGTTTTGTACGTCCATGTCTAACGGGCACGTATCTGCTTCGAACAGGGCTTGTAAACTATGTTGAAAAATAATAACACAAATACTAATTACATGAAACGATTGAATGAAACTTAGATTCCATATTTTTTTGGTAAGGTCTGAAATTCTGTTCTGTCGCAAGGTAAAGCTAGAAGTAATATCTTTAACAGTATACAAAAGCTGTTTCACCTGTGATCTTAAAATCCAACTATGGGTTGAATTGACCAAGTTTCAGTACGCCAGAAAAATCAGCCAACCGGCTATTCGCATCGTTGCTTCTCGTCTGCTTGAAAGAAGCCCACGTGACATTGGAAAAATTGGAAACTTCTATTTTAGATAAACAATAGACCACATAAATTAAAAATTATAAATTAAAAATAATTTAATTAAGCTAACCTAACTTTACCTACCCTTAACATCAAAAGGAAACCATAAATTGAAAGTGGTGACAGATAACCTACAAGTACCAGAAATTTTACTAAAATCGTTTACGAACTAAAGGGAATTTTTTTTTTCATGAATCGGTTGCTGAGAGGAGTGAATGAAGCTCACGCAGTGAATTTAAAATTTTCAATAAGATTTTGGAGGCCACTGATCGTCATAGTTTATTTGAAAATGGAACCGATTTACACAATCCGATTATTTTGCGACAATTGCCGGTTACTATTTCTCCTACATGCATTTCTAAGAAACAGGGATTACTCATTTAATATTCTATGTAAATTGTCGTTAGATGTTTTTTTCTGACAGAAGAGATTACTCAGGTAATATTCTATGTTAATTGTCGTTAGATGTTTTTTTTCTGACAGATGATATGCACTGGTGATGATTTTATTCAAAACCAGACAGGCTTGAATGTTTTGCAAATGATTTTCATCTCCCCAATTGTTTAAAAAGAGATCGGCTCGACTGACAATAAACATTTTTGCGTACTGGTATTGATAAAAATACATTTGACAAATACATGTTATGTTACACACACATAAATACAAATGCATAAATACATGTTATACATAACATATTATGACTGACCCTGATTTGAATATGTTTAAGTATCCTTCCATAGAATCTTACATGCCTAAAATTCGAAATAACGTTTTTGTCCTCGCTATTAAACGCTGAAGCTCATAGCAAATGTAAATTTCAGACATTTATGCAAACGATTGTCCTAAGAAAATATTTCATATTATAAAATGCTTAACACGATCGCCTATTTTGTAGTCAGATTTAGAAAGAGAAACTAAGACAGACTCTCAGCCCTAGCACTCAGGGACTTATGGCAGAGTTGTCCCGATGATACCTAGAGATAAGGGACGCATCCCGCCACGCAATACCGGCTGACTAGGTTGTTCACTGCGATTGGTTAAACTGAAGTTCAATATTCAATTCAAAGTTAACGTCAATTGTAGTTAGCAATTTGGAAAATAGCTAACCTTAACTGGATCGTGCCTTCTTTTAGCTTCGATTGAATATTTATGAAAATTTAGTTTTTGACTACTGGTCGATGAGTAACATTATGAAAATTCCGCCGTGTATCCCGGCGGCTCACATCACGACAATAATATGAAGACAAAATACACTGCGGGGTTGAAAAACATAAATGAAGCAAAATAAAACGGCTTCATGGAAAATGACATGAACACCAAAACAACGTATTAATATTACCTCCAAAGACACTAGTCCTGCGAGTATGATGAACATTGCCGTTGTGTTCATTACGGTGATGAATATGAAAGCACCGGCCGACAGGGTAAGCTCTGTTTGTTTGGTAGGCTCGCACTAGTGTGGCCTGCGCGAGTCAAAAGTGTTTATCAACAAAGACCATCGACAAATTCATGTGCCCTATGATGGCTGCCAACTGGCGGTACTTGGCGACCGTCTCTTATAAAGCTTGTTTATTTTTTCTTTTCAACTTCCTACGCGTGGTCCCATTAGGTACCTAACACTTTGTAAAAAGTGTTTCATTTTGAGCTGAAATGATAAAGGTGTTTCTGTAGAATTACTGAAAATACCATATATTTTAAAGGACACGTGATGCAAGCCTTCAACCAAGTGCTACGTAAGGCGTTGCATCTAGCTCCTTTTTTCTTTAATCGAACAGTGCCAAGATGCAACGACGAAAGGCTCGGTGGCTTCAGTTCCTCAACAGCAATTAATAGCAAATAATGACACACTCAAATATCAGTCTGAGGTCTTAAATTAAAAGCATTTTGTTTGAAACATATCCATGTTGCAAACGCTGACAATGTTGACGGAGAAAAGATGCTCAACAATATCCATATTTACTCTACCGGAAGCTTATATATAAACATTAATTTTATGCAAGAAACACCGGGCGTCGTTTGACGTACCTGACGTTAGGTGTATATACGTGAAAGTTACCTCGTAATGAAGCGCCAGAAATCAAACAAATATCAGTGGCAAAGCGTTGACCGTGTTGGTAGAGGCAAATTGAGCCATTGCTGCTCAACGGTGAGCTTTGAAAAACTTCAGCTATGACCGCAGCTAATTAAAGCGGACGCCGTCCCTCTCTCTCCCTCTCCTACGTCATACATTAAAAACGCCATAATTACGTAGCCATGCACGACTTATGATCCCCACTCCATGGATGCTGCTCAGAATTATGGACATGAGAAGATTTTTGCCGATTGTTATTGAACTTAGGGAGTATTATTTGTTCGTTGTTTTGACTTTCTTTTGTTGGCTCTCTGCATTTTGGTTGTGTTGGCCACCATAAAACCAGAAAATTACTCATCGAAATTTTTACAGGGTAGTTTTTGTTGCAGAGTAATGTTTTACCGGTTTTTAACTTGATTATGCTCATCATGAGAATGAACTCCTGCCAGGAAATTCAGCGAGGAAATTTGAGAGTAATTTGATCCCAGTTGCCGCATGACCGGCGGGATATTGAGAGCAGCATTGGAATCAAATTGAACTCGGATTGGGATAAAAGGATCCATAAATTTATAAATCTATTTAATCTTGCAGTTCATCTGGAGTAAAAATATCCCCTTGTCCTTGGTAAGGGTTGTAACATTTTCCTAAAAAAAATTTTTGCTGCAGGAATCTGGTCCTCGAATAGGCCCGTCGCTTCGTGCATTCCTCGTTCTCTGGTCAAGACGCCCCCATATAAACAAACGAAGTCGAACGCACTTAAGACTTACGAAGATTAATGCACAACTTGTTCAACTGTGCCCAATTTAGGTCGAGGTTTTTGTTTTTGCAGTTACTCTAACATAGTAACACGGGGTATCGGTAATAGGTACTATAGTCACCAGATATATTGGCCTTACTAAATAAATTTTGTGTTAGTAACTAACTGTGTTACATTATGGTATTGAGGAATTCAACTTCTATATTGTGTCACTAAAAAAAACTCGATAAACTCGAAAAGAGCATTAGCACTAAGTCCTGCTCTCGGGAAATATGAGCCGACGGTTCACATCGTTGGGTTCTCAGGTACCTCAAACTAGATTTTCAGAAAATCACGAAAGTGGAGTATTCGCAAACGTGCATCCGATGCTTTGCAAGAAATTTCAAAAAAAAATACTTGACCAAACTTTTCTGCCCTCACCAGTACTTACATCGGTCCTGATTTAGACCGGGTGGGCAAATCGAATAAGTTACATGTTTATATTTTTATCTGATGTAGTTCCTTTGGCGTGCTCGAAGTTTTGGCGCGAGAAAGTTCGTCGGCCATTCCTCCTTTTGGGTGAACGGCCAGAATCTCAAGGCCTATCTATCATTATTTTTGACCGACACATGTTTATAAGAACTGGTTGCGTCACCGCTTTCATTTTTTCCTCTTAGTTTCTTGAGCATCATTTTTTGAAATTCCAGGTTGAAGGGCTAACTATTGAAGTCAATAGTTAGCCCTTGAAAAAAATGCAGAATAACTGAAAAAACTGTGCTACCAGACAGCTATAACAGGGATTATTAGAATGCATAGGCACAGAAGATAAAGTGATAAATCCTAAATGATAATTCCTAAAGAAACGTTTTCGGTGATAAAACCTCATGTATGGCGATAACTAACGTAATCCTCATTGTTGCTGTAGGACGCCCGGCCAGTATTCATTATTCTTTCATTGAAGCGAATAAAAATTGAACTCACCTAATTTAACTCAACGCATTCCAACCTAACCTGAGCCTAAAAAGCCGTAGATTTAGCTATGTAGCACACGCCAGTGTAGCCTACACAATTAAATTTTGGCGTTGGGTTTTTAGGGTTGGCGGGTGGTAGTCATTACACAGCAAATTTTGGCATGACGGACGTCTTAAATGGAGATCAACCAAAGTCCTCTGAGCAAATTGAAGTTATTCTGTCCCGTATATTGACCAAGCATTCGACACTGCCGTAGTTTGAACACTTGGAAAACGTAAGAACAAACACAAACACGCTTCATCGTTTTGAAATAAGTAACCCTTTGATGAGCAGAGGCAGCCCACAGTCAGTCCCTCTAGCGTACTCGAAATAATTACCCCTGTTATACGCAAGCTTGACTTTCAAATCAATGTCTGTGCGCCGAGTTTTCATGCCGAGAGTAGCTCTTGGTACAGACTCACAAGACGAGAAACATTACTCTGAAGGAGAGCGAGGGGCCCCGACACCTGCGTGCACAAAGACCGTGTGAACGCGTAGGGTTCGCTGCGACTGTAACACGAGCACTCCGACCCTTAATAGACTGTACTTCTGCGATGAACGAATTTTCGGGAGGTCTCGAGAGCCACGACGGTTTCAGTAGCGTCGTCAAGACGGTTTCTGTAGCGTTTCAAAGAAACGTAGCGCAGCTGCGTTGGCTGAAATGATAGTGATCATGATTTCATGTTTTTTGACTCGCAAATTACGCATTTAAAATAAATGAGAGACGAATACGAGGAATTGTGAAGTACAGAGCAGAGTTATCGTTCAAGATCAATTATGATTTGAGTTTCGTTAGAAAAATTCCAAGGAAAATAGTCGTTTCCGCTAAGAAGAATTGTAGCCGCGATTTTCATTAATTTTTTTGTTCGTCAGTTGACGTAAAAGTCGTACGAGATTTGAGTAAAGTATGTATGTGATTTCGTTAGTATCTACTTAATTTCTTCATACTTGCACTCCTCACAGTAAGAAGTTACTTGCTCACTGTAACATTATAATGTCTATGAGAGTTCTTGTGGTACACACAAGCTGCATTTCCTTCTAGCTGCTAAATTTATAAGGGAACGCAGGTGATTTGTATAGCACTATATTTTCTACAGCTGTTTTGTAGAATAGAGGATGTTTTTTTCCTATCGAGTCTGATACATATCATCTTGTGCATTGGGCTGTTTTATGTGTTATAATTTACGCCCGGATGCAATGACCCCGGTCCAGGCGGTACTCATATCCGACAACAGGGTGGGATGGGGAATTGTAGATTAATTTTCGGATTTCCCAACGAGGAGAATTTCCAAGCATTGCCGGAAATCGAACCGGCAACCCTATCCGTGAGGGGCGGATTGTGTTTAATAACTAAGCCACCGTAACGTACACGGTGTTTTTCGCACAAACGCATGTTTTCGTAAACTCGTAGTGGACATGAATGAAATTTTCTTGAATGATAGTTCAAGCGACGAGTAGGGAACGGGAAAAATAACTTTTTCTATCTCTCGCTCTTACATTGATGGACAAAAGTGAAACGATCAATTTTCAGCGCAAACAATCATTTTGACGGCTCAAGACCAAAGTCGAAATGCGATTTCAGAAGAAGTGCCTATTCGGAAATCGCATTCGATTAAAAAAGAAATCAGCAAATCATTCAATTTTGTTGCAAAAAATGATTTTAATAGAAAAGATTTGTTCTTCTCGTGATTTTCCGGCATTTGCATAAACCATGGATCACCAATTCATTTACGAAGGATGGTGTTACATTACTTAATCTATGAAAAACATTGCGAATCCCTCAGTGAAAAAGAGTACACACTAACATCAATATCAGGTATTGGTATTCTTTTGACCAAAGTCATGCACTCATATCTAAGTAGCCCGCAGTTTCAATTTTACAGGTTTGACCGAAGTCATACATTTATATTCACATGGGTATACGCCGGTCTCAATTTTACCCATTTGACTGAAGGTATACGTTTCTATTTAAGTATCCGGTCGTTTCAAGTGTTCTAATTTGACCGAAGTCTGAAAACTAACTACGCGACAGTTTCAAATTGACAGGTTTGACCAAAGTAATTTCTAGGTATACGCCGGTTTTAGGTTTACCGGAGTGGGCTATGGCAGCAACTTGAAGCAAATCTCATCTCAGAGTCGTAAGTGGGAAAAGAGGTGGCGTAAATATCTTCCTCATCGACAGACTAACGTTTCGTCTATAATTCTGAAGATAAGGTCGAGAGGCAGCCCCTGTGCTGTGTATACGTTAAACTCAGTTTGGCTTTAGCTTTCAACACTCGGTCAGGTGGGTGATTGTGGCTTCAAGTATCGCTATTTTGACATTTCATTTACTACTATGAAATATCTATGAACTTTAATACCAAGACCTTAAAATAATTCTTCGTCAGAGAGTAATTTGAAATCGATAGTTGCATTATTTCAAAAGTTACAAGCGAATGAATCTATGTTTTGCATTAGTGGCCGGGCTTTTCTGGAAAAGATCCAAAGTTTTTAGGGATGGAATAAGCCGATTTGTCCTAAAAGGATTTTGGGAGGTACGAGAAGAAACATCATATATTGCGGAAACTCAAAAGCTGTTTTGGATACGAGCTTTTGGAAGAAACTCTATACTAACACATCCTGAAATATGGCTTAACGTAAGGATACCAAATCACTAACATAAGTTTTAGCTCATTATCGAACGCAGTGTCAGAAATCCTTGCGTTTGGTAGAGATTTTCACCTTAATAAAGCGCACAAAATGACGCTGAACCGGTGTTTCACACACTTGTTCTACATTCTGATGGATTGTTTCAATAAAATAAGCACAAAGTGTGTGATAACCAAAGCTAAATTTTATGT